>VWYI01021256.1:101979-132137 GCA_013399455.1 Anthoscopus minutus | reverse complement strand
TCGAGAGCTGGGCCGCTGGGTGGAGGAGGCAGAGGCGGCATCGGGAGCCGCGGCAGTAGCTTAGCCTGGCCCGGCTTGGCTGGCCCGGCCCCGGCCCTGGCCCCGGCCCTGGCCCGGCCTGGCCCGGGTCGGGCCGGGCTTCCCCCCACTCACAGCTCTGTCACCTTCAGCCACCGGAAACTCAAGAGACCGAGTTCAGAGTTTCCCGGGCTTCACAATGGTATTCACGGGGGTGGGACTTAGCTCTGAATAGCTTACAGAGCTGTCAGTTCTCAGAACTGGACAGTCACTGGCTATCTCTGAAACTCTCAAGAGTCTCTCTCAGGAGAACCATTTCCGAGGATGTTTCACTTCCTTCTTTTCCAATACCAACCAAGGTCAAACCACCACCCAAACCTACTCAGAAATAACAAAACTATCTCTGTGTTATCAACACTGTGTTCAGCCAAATCTAAAACACAGCCCGTACCAGCTATTTGGCCTATCCCAGCCAAAACCAGCATAAATACAGTAGTGGAACCAGAAATATTTCACATTGATCTGACACACATCTATTTTGGAGCCATAGTGTGGCCCTTAGCAAAAGTCACTATTGTAGGAGCTGAGCTTTTCTAGTAGGCAACAGGATCGCACAGCTGTCTGCAGGGTGCTTTGTGGTTTAGAATAGCGAGCTTCACATTCTCACCACTCCCTTTCCCATCATTGATCAAGTTTTGCCTCAGCCATGGACTGACAGGATTGAGCAGCAGGCAAACTCCATTGGTCTCAGGCTGGTGCATTCAGAGGATTCCACAGGGCCCTATTCTGGGTTTTTGGAGTCCATAGAGTGGTCATAGAGTAGCACAAAGGCTGTGCATACTTGCCAGTATCTAGCTTTCCATGGGACCTCAGTTTTCTGTCAGTTTGGAGTCAAGTCCTCTGCCCCTCTGAAAGAATAATTAATGTCTGGGGTCAGTATAGTCTCTGCTTAGATTTGTTCAGGGATGTAACATGGTAGAGATTTTTCCTCTAGACAGTACAGTGACTATTCATTTAATGACATTTACTGGTTGCCAATGACTTGCTAAGCTCTAACCCTTAAGACCTGAACAAATCATCCAGAGCATGCAGTGAAAATGCAGGTGTGTTCAGCATCAGCCACTTTCCTGTGGTAATGTGATTCCTTAAGGCTCATAGGGTCTTGACTGGGTTGTTAATAAGCAGTGCCAGATTGCTAGGTGAGAAGAAGAGGATTTAATGTTATGCATCAATGCAGAAAGCTACTAAATGAAACTAAGTGAACCCTTAAAATCATCTCCTTCTTGGTATTGCAGGAGGAGTGCAAAAGGCTCAAATTGTATATAGCACATTTAGGGCTTGTGTGGTGTTTTCCTTCTCTGTATGTCTTGACAAATTGTTCAAGAGTAACATTTTAGTTGAACCATTGTTCAAGGAACATGACTGACCTCTGGAGTCTTCCTGCTGGGGTGGCTTAACAAGGTCACAACTGTGAATGTGAAGGAGCAGCTCGGTGCAGGGCTTCCTCCACAGAGGTTGTTTTCTGCAGTGCAAATCTCCCTTCCAGGATTCATCTCCACTGAATCTTTTCCTGTTCCATGAGATGAGATTATTTTCTAAGGCCAAGGAGTATACTTTGCCCAGTTTTCCTCCTTCTCACCATAATCAAATTTCTGTGGAGGATGGTAGGAGGTATATCTTGTCAATTAATAAAAGTGAAAGCAAAAGCATCTCTTGTTTGTTGTCATATGAGTGTTCAGTGTCTGATTGTCACAAGATGTTAACTGTGTTATGGCTCAGAAGCCAACAGCTTCTGAGCTGCCTGAAGGCAAGGATTTGAACTACGTCTGGATGCATGTGCAAATTCTCCTTTCAGATTTAAACAATCTCATTGCTACTTGAGTTTCTGAAAATGTTTCCCAGTGGCAACACATTCTAATTGTGCAACCACTTAGCTCATCCTCATAGCTGTAACCATCTGAATTCACAGTGCACATTCTGAAAGCTATTTCAAGTTACAAGTAGGGCATCAAACAACAATATGTAATTCATTTTAGAAACTGCAAAAGGTGAGTTATACTCAGTGTATTAAGCAAAATAAAAAATCTACAGCCAACTGTTTTTGTTGCTGATTTAAAGATAAACTTATCGTTATAAAATAATATTGGTGAATTGGTTAATTCAATTAAAAATGAACTTTAATTCTAGTGGAAGCAGCACCACTCCATGACCACTACCTGCCGACTGTCTAACAAGTGTGATTTGTAGCCAGATAGATTTTTAGGTCAGCTGTATTATTCTAGCAACTTCTGGGAGATGTTAGTGCTGACATATTTTAGTTAGGACAGCTTTGTTTCCCAGGCCTAGAGATGTAATTCAACAAAACTTCCATGGACTAATTATGTAAATTATATGAACTTTTCAGTATTAAGACAACCTCAGATTATGGTGATCTGAGAGTGAGCAATGTCTACCTCATCACAGCAAGTATTTCCACCTGGTTATTAATTTAATATTTCATCAGAACTACTTTGAACTGGCATGACTGCCCATCCTGGGTGCTCAGTGGAAAGTGCTTCAGTTTTCCATATACTGCAGCTCCTGCTGGAGTGTGGTTTGCCTGCATCTGTGTTTGCACTTGGCACATAGTTTGACTCTTGATGAGACACTAAAATAACTAGTTCTTGCTTGGTAGGCAGTTTTAAGGATAGTTATGAGGTCATGTCTTTGAGGTCCGACACCACTTCAGTTCTTAGGGCTGCGTTCCAGATGGAGTGTGGTGATCTAGCAAAGTAAACTCTTGGCACATTGCTGTTTCATTACAGATATTCTGGCAGCTTCCATAGCACCCAGCAGTTTTTATGCCATGTACTTCTGGTCGGTCATCTGTTTAGTGTTGGCCTTTTAGGTTTGCCCACCCTGAAGTGACCCTGTTAGATCAGACTTGGCCCAAAGTGCAGATTCTGTAAACTTAGTGTTTCAGTATTATTGTTATTTTAGTTACAGACATACTCAGACATTTTAATTGAAGATGAACCACTTCACAAACACTGGCATACTTGTCCTTTTAATGTTACTGTAGTAGGGAAATCTTTTCTCTCAAGATTTGCAAGTTGGTAGCTGACCCACTGAGAGATCAAGGGCAGTATGGTGCTGCCTAAGGTAGACTTTCCATATTATACCATGTACAGTCAAGCTGCAGTAAACAACTATGATTATGAAAGGCTTTTAAATGATGGCTCCCTGTAGTACCAAAAGGTGGGGGGGGAGTGGCTGTCATCAGACACTCTTAACTCATTCTTTATGTCTACTTTCCTTTATGTCTACTTTCTTCCTTTTTTTTTTTTTAAATAAGTAAGCCATATAAGGCTTTTTGAGGGTGATTCCACCCCAAAAAATGACAAGTTAGTTGCTGATTAAGCTGTAAAAGTGATTTGCTTGTACCTGATGATCTTTAAAAAATCTCCTTGGCTTGGATGTTTGTGGTCTGAGAGACCAGACATTAACTCTGTGTCAGCAGAGACATCGCATTTGAAGTCAGTTGTCCAGGAACAAACTTGTTAAGCATTTTGTCCCGTTTGCAGATTTTCTGTTTTTGCATATTTAGTTGGAACAGCAGAATGGATGGGGAGAGAAGGGAGGAAATTAGAGAATGACAAAGTTTCTGTAGAGAATCCGTCTGCTTCTTGCCCAGTTGTAACTCATCTGGGGAAAATTCCTTACTGTATCCATTTAATCTTTGAAATGCTGGTACGTTCATGCCATGGAACATTTGTCTCAGACTCAAGACTTATCTGAGGATCAACAAAAGTAAAAACTAGCAGTGAGATATTATGGCTTAAACTGAGACATATTTGATACATGTGTTTAAAACATGACCAACATTTCATGTCTCCAGAATAAGATACTGAATATTGAATGCACAGAGTTTCATTTGTTATTTGCAAGGAGCAGTTGTAGCGCAGTATAATTAACCTATTTCTAAGGCTATGGCTACAGCAAGGTAATAAATTAAACTTCTACACAGTAAATGCAGATCCAAAAGCTCTAATGAGTAAGCAGTGTGGCTTGTACAGTTCATGCTTATGTGTTTAGGCAGGGAGTTGAACAGTAGAAGTTGTTTTATACTTACCACTTAAAGTGAATTAAAATTCTGTTCATGAGAGAGAGAGAAACTTTATTAAACAGACATTTGCACATGAGTGTATTGAAAAAGGAATGTGGATCTTGGATGTATGGGTGGATACTATTCCACATCCCTTGAAAATAAATAATCTATTTTGAAGCTGGAAAAACAAGGGGCTATGATGAACTGGCAAAGGAATTGGTATTATAAAAGTAGAATTGGAATTGAACAGTTGCTCTTCTGTATGCATCTCTTGATCTAGCCTCATATAAAGCAAAAGGAACTCCTTTAAGCTTGTAAAATTCAGGAAAAGACCCTAAGAAATATTATGACTCAAGGGTAATAAAACATAGTATCATCTCTCATTCAAATATTAAGTAAATGTTCTTCTATGAAACAAGCACGTCAGATTTCCTTCTTGCTTTTTGCAGTGTCACTTTATGAAAATCACTTGGTCTGTGAAAAGTCAGTAAGAAATTAACGCTGTTACTTCTTTTTCCTAGGAATTAAGAGAGGACAACATAGTATTAATTGAAACAAAGGCCATGCTAGAAGAGCAGTTAACTATGGCAAGAGCTCGTGGTGATAAGCTGCATGAATTAGAGAAGGAAAATTTGCAGTTGAAATCCAAACTTCATGATGTAGAGCTGGTATGCACTTTCTTTTTCATTATGCTAATTTTTTAACTTTTGTTTTTATCCTTAAATTACAGATTCAAGTCACAGAAACTGGTGGAGACAAGCGAATGAATCAATAGTGCTTTTGAAGAGGTTTTTAGATTGAACTTCCTGTACATGAATTTGAAATAGTGTAATGTTAACAGTGTAGATATTGCCAATGCTTCTTTGTAGCAGACTGAATTTTATTTTGTGCTGTTTTAAAATACAGACTGCTTTCATAAATTTTGTTAATAGAGATACTAAAATCTGTTAAATAGAGATACTGAAATCTCTTAGATGCAGGAAATTAAATCTACTCTAGTAAATAGTCTTTCTTGTTGGGAGCAAAATCCCCAGCCATTACAGAGTCTTTAAGAATCCATTACCACTGTAAAAGATGTGAATTTCTAAAATTTCTTGATGATGAAATCAGAGATATGGTTTATTGCTTCATAAATAAATAAAATTATAACTGGGGGACTACTGTCTACAAATAAAAAGCAACACTGGACTTCATAAACCCACTAGAAATAATAAGTACTCTTTTGTCTCTTATATTTTGCTTAACCAATTCCCGTCTTATATTTTACTTTACTAGTCCTCCTCTTACCCCACCTCGATTTGAATTCTTGTGGGTTTATCTATACAGGGTTGTCACAAGGTTCTGTTGGAAATAAAAATGTGGAGGATTCTGTATGGGATGACTGCATCTCGATGTGCATCAGGGACAAGGGGTGTCCCTCAGGGATCTGTATTGGGACAAATAAATATCTTTGCTTATGACATTGTCAAAGGGGTCAAGAGCACTGTAGATGGATTTGCAGGTGACACCAAGCAGAGTGGTGTGGTTGACATACCTGAAGGATGGGATGGCCATCCAGAGGCAATTGGACAAGCTTGAGCAGTGGGCCCATGGGAATCTCATGTGCTTGAACAAGTGCAAGGTGCTGCACCTGGGTCAGGGCAACCAGTGGTATCAACACAGGCTGGAGATGAACAGATCAGAGCAGCTGAGACGGACTTTGGGGTGCTGGTGGATGAGAGGCTGGACATGACCCAGAAATGTGCACTTACAGCCCAGAGAGCCACATGTGTCCTGGGCTGCATCCAAAGCAGCATGGGCTGCAGAGTGAGGGAGGGAGACCTCTGTTGAGACCCCGCCTGGAGTGCTGCATCCAGCTCTGGGGTCCTCAGCACAGGAAGGACATGGACCTGTTGGAGTGAGTCCAGAGGAGAGTCTCTGTAATGATCAGAGGGATGGCTGAGCAAAGGCTGGGAGAATTCCTGTGCTTTTCCCAGCCTAGACAAGAGGAGGCTCCAGGGTGACCTAGTTGCTGCCTTGCTGTACCTGGAGGGAGCCTAAAAGAAAGATGGTGAGAGACATTTTACAAGGGCATGTGGTGATAGAGCAAGGGGAAATGGCTTCAAACTGAAAGAGAGTAGGTTCAGATGACATAGTAAGAAGAAGAAATTCTTTACTGTGAGGGTGTTAAGGCACTGAAAGAGGTTTTCTGGAGAAGTTGTGGGTGCCTCATCCCTAGAAGTGTTCAAGGCCAGGTTGGACAGGGCTTGAAAGGAGCAATGTGGTCTAGTGGGAAGTGTCCTTTCCCGTGGCACGAACAGTGTAATCTTTAGTGTCCCTCCCATCCCAAACCATTTAATGATTTTATGATTCAGGATATTATAAAGGTCATGTCATGCTCAGCTTTTCCAAAGTTGCTGGAGATTCTGCATGCTTTTCTTGACTTGATGTTGTCATCCGTGCATGACTTGATGAATTTTTGGGTTGTGGTTTCTGAGGCAGCATTTCAGTTCCCACAAAAGCAAGTGGCCCAAATAGTCACGAGAAACAGCAATAGATTCATTCTCCAGATCTATTTTCAGGAGTTAGAATTCAAATTATGCAACAGGTGTTACTTGCAGATCTGAATGACTGTGTCCGAGTTTGATGTGATGAGTTGAAGCTCGGCAGAATTGAAGGTTCTAGCTGAAGAATTTCCAGTGTGTCAGAACACGATGTTACAGGTTTTTGAAGAGCTTAGCTCTGGAGACATCTTGAAGCCAGTCTGCCATACTAGTCCTGGCTTGTAGTGGCCCTGTCTTACTTACTTGACTGGCTTGTCAGTGGCCTGAACTTACCCAGTAAGTTCTCGCTGCCAATGCCCCTCTCTCCAAGTGCATCATGAACCAGAGCTGGTGTTGAAACAGAGCCAGGTGGGCTTTGCATTCTATAGCTTATATAGGTAGCCCACAGCAAACATTAAATGCTGAAGATGTATTTCACTATAAAACCACAGTGTTTAAGGAGATTTTTCTACCCCCAGCATACATTGTGCTTGTAGCAGCTCAGCCTAGAATCTTAGAGATGAGCTGAACATGCTTTCATTCACGTGTGTCTTGCACAGGACCGGGACACAGACAAGAAGAGAATTGAAGAGCTGCTGGAGGAGAACATGGTTTTGGAGATTGCACAGAAACAGAGCATGAATGAATCTGCACACCTAGGCTGGGAACTAGAACAACTGTCTAAAAGCACTGATCTTGCAGATAGTGAGTACCAGCTGTGGTGTTTGTGGTCTGTTTCAGAATAAACAGATTGGTTGACTGAGATGGGAACAGAAGTTGAATCCAAGATTGGAAAGCTTCCCTCATTCAACCAATTTACTTTGACCTTGATTTCTTTTTTTAACTTCTAAAATGTGTTCCTCTTCCTTTCATTTTCTTTTTAAAACATCAAGATGTTTTGCTTTTGTTTTGTTCATCACTGAGAGTGACTTTCAAGTATCAGACCTTAATAAAAATTTAAAAAAAATAAAAAAAGCTTTGTAAATGACACAGCAGAAATGTCACATTGAATATTTCTAACTGAATGGTTGGGTGGAGTCGGTGATCTTTAGTATTCTTTAGTACAGTTAATACAGACAATTAACTGGTCTTTAAGTCCCAGGAAGTAATGCATGCTGAAGTCATTTATTTTTACTAGGTACTGAAAAATGTGTGCAGTTAAAATAACTGGCTGACTTTTTTTTCCTTTGAGTGGTTGATTTGATTTCCATAACTATCACAAACAATTAATTCTTTCTTCACTGGACAGGTTTTAGCATTGGTTTCTGTGTTTAACATATTTTGTCTGTTTATCATACCAGCCTAAATAATAATTCTAAGTGGAACTTGGGAAATACAAGCTATTTCCTCTAATTCAACATGCAGCTTTTATTAAGTATTCACCTTATTTTGCTAAGACTTGCATGTTCGGCTTTGTACCAGGAACAATTAAACTTGATGACAAAGGAATAAATTAGAGTAAGATGTTAAGTTTTCAGTGAAACTGTCCAGAATAGCTTTGTTTTGTAAAACACCTGTGTGTGTGCCTGACACCAATTCTGAAATCTTCTCGCTCTCTAGGATCTGAGTTCTCTTCACTAAGATTAATGGCAGGTTAATTGTTACTTCTAAAAAATAATCTTGAAAAAAAAGCAGGTTATGTTAGGCTGAGAAATTAATGTCACTCCATTATTCCTTCTGTGTAATCAAGGATATTGCACATGGTGTTACTGGGGGGAAAACACAGTTCTCTCAAAACTTAAAAATTTTGACCAAGAATATTTCAGGAAAATGTAAAAATACCTAAATATTATGGCCTGTTTAAAATACCAAGTTTTGTTGCCTTCCTGCTTTGTTTTCACTATTGATGTAATAGAAGGAAGAATGCTAGGTACCTCTTATTTACTAATTTGTATTAAACATCACTCAAGCAAATTTTCAAAGTTATTTGTCACTGCGCTGATGTTTAGCATTGGAGCTTCAGAAACTCTTTGATTAACCAAAGAAAAAGAATGAGAAACTGGGACTATTCATAAACTCGTATTCGGTAGGAAAATAAAATGGTAAAGGAAGTTGTTTTTGTTTAAAAAAAGATGATTTACCTTTGGACTTTTATTTCATGGATATGCTGTTCTGATTTTACAGTACTTCTCTGTAAGAAG
The DNA here is from genome assembly GCA_013399455.1 of Anthoscopus minutus. Classification (NCBI taxonomy): domain Eukaryota; kingdom Metazoa; phylum Chordata; class Aves; order Passeriformes; family Paridae; genus Anthoscopus; species Anthoscopus minutus. The sequence goes on along the minus strand of VWYI01021256.1, from coordinate 123,369 downwards.
TTTTATTTCAATCCATGTTGCTGTTCTGAATGCAGCTTGTTCGTATGAGTCAGATTGCAAAACTCTTTGGGAAACTCTCCCATTCCTGGATATCAAGTTGAGTCTGCAAGGGTGGCAGATAGAAGATTTTACCAGCTAGTTTGGTATATTTTATTAAAAATAATTTTAAAAACAAGCATGGGGAAAAGTAATTTAGGTAAACTTCACTACAGAACTCAACTGGAATATTTTAGATAATATTAACTGAGCCTTCACTTGACCAAAGCTGCTCTCCAGGTGATACTCCATAAAAGAGACAAACAAGATTTTACCCGTCTCAGAAAGTTGCCAGCTTGAAGTACTCAGTTTGCTGTAGTGCTTATTTAGAAGGAGTTATTAATTTTCTTAGATTTAAAGGCAGTGTTAAAGTCAATTTCGTTTGAGGCAATGGGTAGCAATTATTTCCTGTGAACAAGAAGGTTGCTCTTGTAATTATCCAAGTGCTGGGCAGACAGATTAGTAGAGCAGTGAGGCTTGGGTGATGGATCTTGAAACTAAGAGGTAGTGAGACTTGATCTATAAGCATTGAGTAAAATAACATCTCTGTTGTAAAACTTGAGTAAGTTTTGTTAGTTCTGAAATTTCAACTTCAGACACTTCTCAGTCAGATCAGTTTTCTGATAGGTGTCCTGTGTCTGGGTACCTAGTAGTACATTATTCTCTGTGATTCAGCATACTCTTGATGAAGAAGCTGTGAAGATAAGCTCTGGAATTCTCTTTTGTAAGATTTTTTCCTATGACTGAATGTGGCTGAATACCCAAGTTGTCACTAGCTCTTGGAAGTGCACCAACTTGATGTTTTAGCAAACACTCAGCAGGGGTTTACTTTCTGCCTTAATTTATTTCCTATGATGAAAGTATGAGATGGAATCAAAGTATATTTTGTTATTAACATTAGATGTGCTCCCAACATGACTAAAGCAAATTTAAGAAGAGTTAAGAAAGTAAGCAACTTTTGAGATTGCTGGCTGTTCAAATAGTACCCTGTTTATTAAAGATATTAATGGTTATCTGTGAAAATGTGTTCTGTTTTAACCAAGTATTTACTTAGCAGTCAAGGTGAAATTGTAGGACTGACAGCAGTAATCTTCATCCAAGTGGATCTATGTTTGTGAGCTGATTAGTGCCACCTTTTGCTTCTCCTGTTTCAACAGCCAGAAAGTCCTTTGTGTTTGAGTTGAATGAATGTGCTTCGAGTCGTATACTGAAGCTAGAGAAAGATAATCAGAGCTTGCAGAACACAATCCAAGAGCTGAGAGATGCCTCCTTGACCTCCAGAGAGAGCAGCCTAAAATTTGTGGAACTGGAAAAGGAAAATCAGCAGCTTAGCAAAAAGGTAATTTGCTCACAGGAACAAATAGAGCTCTTAGTTTTTTTTAAACACAGTGCACAAAGGGCTGTGCAGCGTTCCTGAATGATGGGAGTTTTCAGGCAGTTCACCCATTGATCCCTGCAAGACTGACCATGATTTTGGCCCTCTCTATTTAATTGCATTCTAATGCAGTTAAATTCTAATAATTTTATTTAATGCCTTCTACTTCACTGCTTGCTTACGTGCATCATTGTAAGAAAAAGTAATCGTTCCTGTTAAATAAAAACTACTTTCAGTGTCTGTTTGACCCTGTCAGATTGTACTGTTGATTGTGTCCCTTTCTGTTGTCTCATAGCAGTCTCTACTGGGACAGGTCATATTGAATTTTTTTTGCTTTTTGAAAGTTTAATAATTTTTACGTTTAAGTAAAATCAGTTACACAGGTGAATTCAAGTTAATATGTTCTAAATGTCTTTCTTGCTGTCCAGAATCTTGGACCTGCTTTTTCTTGTCCTCTTGGCCGTTATAAATTCTCTAGTCCCTCTCCCTCTCCCCCTCTCCCGAGAGATCTCAGTTCTTTCAATCTTTGTAACAAACATGTATGTCATAATTTTCTAAATTTACTTACATCTATGTGTGTGTTGCACTCTATTATTAACTGTGATTTAGCTCAAGTGCCAGCTAAGTGCTTGTCCTTGTGAAACATACTGCTCAGTTCACCTCCAGCTACCAGCCTTATTTTTGTCTGACTAGTTACTTGAATCTTCAGTTCTGATGAATTGAGCCAAGTGCTGCTGGGGAAAAAGGATACTTCCTACTCAGAAGTATTTTCATGTTGCATTTTTCCACATTCCTAGTGTTCATCAATTATCCAGAATATAAGGCTCATTTCTCCTTTTCCCATTACTGCTGTAACCTGTGTGAGACATTGATGGAATGATTGCAGTTCTGTTTGGCTTGCCTGTGAACTAGCTGAATCCCTTTAAGGAGAAGAGGAGAAAGCATCTAGATGTGAAATGCTACTTCTGGATTCCTAGGTTGTAACAAGTCCTTTTCTTTGCCAGGGAGAACAGTATCCAGCACTGGATCATTCTATCTTCTAGAGAGATTAATTTGCAAAGTTGAGATCAGTTCTGCTTCTTTTCTTTGTTTTGTGAACAAGGAGAACTGCAGAGATTTAGTTCAGGTTAATCTTCCTTCCACACTTCCATTTATGACCTGTTGTGTTTAAGTATTTCAATCCAGCTCTAATTTACATGCCTAAAACTGGAGATAGAGGCATTGAAAGCACTCGGCAGATACCTGTGGTGTACAGCAATTTAAGTCACTCGAATTCCTGTGGGCACTGCTGTTATGGCACTGTATTGGTGCCAGCAGTTGTGATTCCCCTCAATTAGAGTACAGCAAGGTGTGCCAGGGGAAATAATAGGCAAAATCTCTGATTTGTTGCAAAAAGTTTACTACAGTTGGCAGGGGAGAGTGCAAGATACCTGGAGTGTTAAAGTATGTGTAAGTCAGAGGACAAGAGATAAAGAAGTATTTTTCTCAAATGTTTTGTATCTTTGGGCTTCTTTGGTAGCTTTCCTGAGGTATTAATAATAAAATCTTGTCTCCCTATCTGAGACTTTCAAAAATTGTTATTTAAATATGCTTGTTTATCTGCTGATCCAGTGGTTGGTGGGATTATGTGGCCGAAACAGGATTATTCAGGTAGTACAAAAGAAGGTATTATAAAGGAAGAGTTGTGTACAAACCTTTTTACTTTCTTACAAGGTTTTCAGAGGAGCTAGTAGTATAAAACCCTCCTTTCAGGCACACTTGAGTAGTAGCAGTCCAAGTACCTGTCTGTTGTCTTTGCCTTTCTGACTTACTGAAAAGAGCTGTAAACAGTAATGTCTTACCTTGCCTCCAGTGTTCTGGCAAGTGCAGATGAAGATCAGCTGAGCTACTGAATTTGTTGCAGCTTTCTCTGAACAGCTCCTTTGAGGCCAATGAACCTCCACTTGGTTACATTTCTGGCTGCTGAGCTCTCCTTATCTCCAATCTGGGCAGCCCCTGCTTGTTTAAACACTTCCTGTAATGAGGGGCATGTTGACATAGGCAGAGCCCAGCTTCCAGCTATTTCCCACTTGTAAGAGTTATGTTTAATACCCCTTTCACTAACATTCACTGTTCTTTAATACCCCTTTCACTAACATTTTCACTGTTGGCAGAGTTGATAATACAAAAAAAAAAAAAAAAGAAGAGCTGATACTTGTGCAGAGCTGTAGATGCTCACAGTACTTTACAAGCTTAAAAAGGAGTTATTTCCTGACTGGGGAGTACAGTTCTCAGAACCTGTTGGTTCTAGGTAATGAAGAGCTACAGCTTTTCTGTTCTTCATGCATTACAAGTACAACTTCCAAAATGAATCGGTAAGAAAACTTTGTTGTAGGGCTGGAGCCTTATTCACAAATCTTTCAAATGCAGTAATGTCACCTGCTGGGGAGAAGAACACAGGGAGTGGGAGCCCAAACTTGGTTGTTCCAGTGCTTTAGTGATTTTCCTCTGTTCCTGTTTTAGGTTGGCGTTTTGGTCTTTTTTTAGTGTTGTTGCTCACTGAAGTGTCTTAATAATAACTTTGTCTGCATTGACTGATAGAGTAAGACCATCAGTGGTAGAGAGCCTAGGAGGAGGCAAGTTCCCCAGGAAGGCAAGCACCAGAAACTTAATCACTGTGGACAGGAGCACAACAGGGCATTCAGCAGGCAGGTGAACTAAGCATTTCTTACTGCTGTGCCATTGTACTCTGATCTTAAAAGGCATGAAGGAAGATTCTTAGCACTGTGAGGAAAACAATACCATCCATTTCCTCCTCTGAGACTAGTAACTGCAGGAGAAAGGGATTTAATCTTGCAGCCATAGTCCCCATCTCATTTATCTCTGGTCTTCAAAATTACTTAAAGTGCAAACAGTCCTTTTGTCCTGTGGTTGATGTGTTTTGGTGTGTTCTGTTCACACAGATTGAGAAGTTGCAAAATCAAATTGAAAAAGAGAAGCAAAGCAATCAAGATTTGGAAACCTTGAGTGAGGAGCTGATTAAAGATAAAGAGCAGCTACAAGTTGTCATGGAGACTCTAAAAGCTGACAAAGACAGACAGGTACGAACTTCTCAAATGTAGTATAGCAATATACACTCAGTAATGGTAATTCAGTGATGTCATTTAGGGCATCTGGTTCTCTCAGGGAGATAAAGCAATTTGAGAGCTATTAAGTGCAGGTTGAACTTGTTCAAATCAAGGTTTAAAGCTTCTTCAAGTGTAAAAGCCCATCATGTTTTGCTGATTTCCTGCTCCTGTTACCATAAGGGGATCGTCAGGCTATTATATGAGCAGACATTCCCCCTTGACGGGGAAAAAAAAAGCCTTTGGATCTTACTAAATGGAATATCAACCGGTTTTAGGATGTGCAAATAAATCCCCATTTTGTTGCTGAAGATTAATCTCCCACCACCTGTATGGCATGGTTGGTTTGGGTGAGGTTCTTTTTGCTCTATTTGAAAGAGATGGTGAGAAAATACTTAGGTCTTCTGGATTGACATTTTAATTGCCCTTCAGCTTTTTCCACTGCAGTCAATGTGCAATGCCTGAAAACTATTATTACAAGTTTTGTGCTAGTATCATCTGTACTAATTTGACAAATGAAAAAAACACACAGATCATTAGAGACTGGTCTGAATATTCTCAGCCTGTATTAAAATTTACTTAAGTTTTTGTGAGATGAAAACTAAACAGCAAAATGTCTAATTTGTGTAGTTCTTTTCATCTTGAGGGATTTTTACCCAGACTTCGCCCTGGGAAACTGCACTTCACTAACAAAGTCTTATATTTTAGTTAGAACAAATACAGACTCTTTGTGGCAAGAATTAACAGATGGTTTGAAGGCAGGGCAGGAAGTAAAACCAAAAATATTCCCAGTTGTTAAAAAGGAGCAGTTTGTGATTCTTTTCAGGTCTAGGCCCTTTTGATTTGTGTGGATGTTGTCTCGTTTAAGAATCAAATGCAAATTGCAGTCTAAATTACAATTGCATCAACTGAAATTTAACCAGTGGGGTAAGTGTACTGTCCTTATATAAGGAAAGCGTCTTTAATGACATCTGTAACTGCTCTACATTTTTAAGTATTCTGAGGTTCTTGGCATCTTACCAGAGATAGTTTCAGTCTGCAGGTCCCAAAGATGAAGGTAAATCTAGACAGAAAGATGATTTGATCCCTGACCCTAGATAGAAATATAATTAAAAAATATTTGTAGCAAAGCATCTTCTCTAAGGTGTTCTCTGAAGGTTCTCTGTCTGCTTTCTCTTTCTGCCCCAGCCTTCTTGGATGGTAGCATGAGTGTAGCACAGTTTTTAATTTAATAAAATCATGAGATACCATAGGTAACAATTTTTTTTCAATAATTTGGGTTCTTGGTTATAGTCAATAATTTGCTGAGAAATTTGTCTTGGATTAAGTGGATATGATTTTGTTAAAAATCATCTCTCTGCTTTAGGACTAATTTGTACTGCACTTGTAAGGTAAATGAATAACATTTGCACAACTGTTTATATAGATAAAGGACCTTAAACAAGAAAATGATCACCTTAATCAAGTTGTCTTATCCCTGAGACAAAGATCACAAGTGAGCAGTGAGGCAAGAGTGAAAGATATTGAAAAAGAGAACAAAATCCTTCATGAAACGGTAACCGAGACAAGTAGAAAGCTGAGCAAACTGGAATTTGAGAAGAAACAACTGCAAAAGGATTTTGACCAGGTTAGAGAAAAAGTGGAAAGAGTGGAAGAAATGGAAAAAGAGCTCCACCGGCTGGAGAGGGAGAATGAACAGCTCACAAAAAAGGCAGCAGTGATGAAAATAGTGACAGAAAAAGTAGAAGTTCTTGAGCAAGAGAATGGCAATCTGGAAGTGGAAAATAGGAAACTAAGAAAATCATTGGACACATTACAAAATATTTCCATCAGGCTTGGTGATCTTGAAAGGGACAACAAGCAATTGGATGAAGAAAATCTGGAGCTTAGAAGAGTTGTAGAGACCATGAGATTTACCAGCACAAAAATGGCACAAATAGAAGCAGAAAATAAGGATTTGGAAAGGGAGAAAGAGGACTTAAGAAAGAATGTGGAAATGTTAAAAGCAATGAACAAGAAATCAGAGAGGCTGGAGTTAAGCTATCAGAGTGTCAATTCTGAAAACCAGAGACTTCAGCAAATTGTGGAAAACAGCAGTAAAAAGATCCAGGAATTAGAAAAAGAAGTTCAAGGAATGGAGAGTGAAAATCAGGTCCTGCTGAGGAACCTTGAAGAGCTAAAGGTTTCTGCCAAACAGCTAGAGCGGTTAGAAAAGGAAAACAAAGCCCTAGAACAAGGAATGTCTCAGCTAGAAAAAGACAAAAAAATGCTAGAGAAAGAAACGAAACGGCTTTGGCAGCAAGTGGAGCTGAAAGATGCTATTTTGGATGACAGTACAGTAAAGTTGGCAGTTGTTGAGAAGGAAAACAAGACACTAGAAAAGGAGATTGCTTTATTCAGAGATTCATCAAGTAAACTGAAAGAGTTTGAAAAGGACAATAAAGACCTCCTAAAGCAAGTTACAATTGATAAGAGGACATTAGCTACACTGAGAGAGGTAAGCAAAATAATTCTACTGGGTTGTATGCTCTTTTTTTTTTTTTTTTTCAGCTCAGTGAAGTACTAAAGGGCTATATCTGTCCCACAGGAGATCTTCACAGCCTTAACAACAGTTCCTGGAAAGTGTTGCTTTGGAAAGGAACATGCCAAAAGCTTAGTGCAGTTTTGCAGTATTCCACTTTGTATCCACAATACAGAGTCTAAAACAGATGTCTTTTTTTTTATTCAGAATAAAATTTTAAAACAGCTCTTATGTGGTGCCTGTTAACCAAAGACTTTGTTACTTTTTCGAACTGTGACCACGAAATTGTTCACTAACTGGAGAGCTCCAGCAGGGGAGATTGACTCTCAGGTCTAGAAATTGCTAGCCCTTGCTGAGGACACATTGATATCCCTGTTCTGAAAGAGACAAAACCATCACGAATGGTTTTGCTTTACAGCTACCTTACAGCATCTTTCCCCAAATGCTTCCCAGCTGAGTGAGAGCATGCCAAGCAGCAGTGATCTCACCCTGCACCAAGCATTAGGACATTGGAAATCTGAGGTGTGTGTGCTAGAACCTGACACTCTTATAAGTGGCCTGTGAGCAGATTAAGATTATTGCAACTTGCTCTTATTGCCTGTCCTGGCTGCTGTTGTCCTGCTAGAAACAGGATTTCCTGTTAAGGAGCATTAAAAGGAAAAAGGGTTGTGCTGCAGTAGCTTGGTGAAATAGCAAAGTTTAACATGATTAATACATTAAGTAATCACTTACTTCGACGTTTAGTTTTATTTCAATTTTAGAAGCATTAGTGTAATATTGAGGAGGAGAAATGAAGTCTGTCAGAAACACTTGACACAGTACCAAATTATTTTTCTATCCAACTTTCCTTAAAAATTAATAAAACAATATAGTTTCTGAGCATGCTCCTTTATAATCTTACCATTCTCAGACTTTTTCAGATTTCCAGTAGTGCAGACCCATACAGTAGCCAGTCTTCTTTACCTTAGTTACTTTCTATAGATCCTGTTTGCCCCTAAGAAGGAGTTAATGGATGTTAAAGGGACTTCTTTAGAGACCACTGGACTGGCACTGACCTTAACCATATGTTTTCTACCTTGCCATGCAAATGAATTCATGGCTAAATTTGTGATGTGAGGACTACTGAATCCCTGCAGTTTAAGTATTTTTATAGAATTTAATTCTTGCTTCTGCTTGATATTCAGGATAGATTTTCTTTAAAATTCTTCAGTAGCTTTTTTTGTTCCTTCTTCAGGTGTTGTTTAAGAAAACTTTTAGCAGAAACACAAGCAATGTAGATCTCTATGGTGCATTTGTATTTGAGAGAATTTTGATTGGTAGGGATCTTCATACTTAGCTATGCACCAAAAATAATTTATCCTTTTCGGAAATACAGGCTGGCACTATGTCTCCCCAGGCCATTTCCACATGTCACCATGTTACTGGCATAACAGCAAAGTGTTGTCCCAGTATACCTTCTGGTACAGCACTCCCAAGTCTCCTTGTATGATTTCCTTGCTGGGTTCTGCTTTAGTTTCTTCCCAAACAAGCCTGAATGAAACCAGGCTGCATCAGTAGATAATAGAGTAAGTGACCAAGCTCTTGTGTCCAGAGCTGTCCCGTCTCTAATGCTACAGTGCCACAATGTAGTTACACTTTTGAAATTTTGGGCTGTAATTTACCATATGTCAGAAACTCAGTGCATTATTCAGTACTGATTGTGTAGTCCCTTGGTAATAACATCATAGCCATGATGCCTCAGGGGACTTACTTACCGAAGTCCTGAGGCTCCTCTGTGTGTGTGCCAGTGCTGGCAGCGTTTTTTGTCCTAGCTGAGAGGTGAGAACTCCCTCTGCTGGTGTCCCCTGCCCTGCACACATCCCTGTGTGGCACAGGGATGGGGTGATGTCTCCTGGCCTGCAAATTCCCTCCTTTGGCAGGCAGACGTAAAGCCAGTGTTGGCAGAAGTAGCTCAGTACAGTGGGTGAGACAAAGGCCAAAAGAAGCATTCTGCAGATTTATTTCAAGTGACTTATAAATAAAACCAATTAGTTTAATTCTGCACTCAGCTCACTCATGAAGAATTTTAGCTGACCTAGCTGAAACTAGGATTTTCTCCAATGAATTTTTCAGTACTCTTAAAAAACATACAGTGCTGGATAATTACCACCACCCTTTGCATAGCAACTGATCATGTTAATGCTGTTTCAGGATTTGGTACTGGAGAAGCTAAAGAGTCAAAAGTTGTCTAGTGAGCTGGACAAACTGAGCCAGGAACTGGAGAAGCTGGGATTGAACAAAGAGCTGCTGCTGGAGGATGATAATGGCAATGATGACACGTAAGGAAACTGAGCTCTTCTAGTCAGTCTTTTGACTCAGCCTAACTGAAACCCCTTGCCTTTCTTTTGGGTTCTCATCTGCCTCCTTGCCATTACCCTTAATGGTTTTAGACAGAAACCACATTTTTCTGAGGCAAGCTTGGCAGTATGCTGTAAGTTTTGCAAAACATTTTCTTGCATGGAAGGAGGGAAGGCCACTTTATCTCTCCATGCGAGCAGTATTACTACAGTTCTTCTGTAGTCCCCAGCAGAGTAGCTATTTCAGTGTGTATTTCTCTTTGTGCTCTCTTTAACAAGTGAGAATAGTGTCTATTAGACAATGTCTGTCATTCCTTCATGTAATTGGTGATGCAGATATCTGTTAATATAAACATAGATGTTGCTTAAGAAATACCTGATGGCAAGGAATTCCTTACTAAGTAATGAACACAGAAAATCCCAGCCTATGTATATTGGCTTGTTGGTAGGACCTACTTAGAGGAACATACCCATCTTGTAGGAGTCTTTAAACTGTGGATCTTCCTCCCTGTCGAGAATGTACAAAAGAGCCGTAAGAAGAATTTTCTGTAGTGTAATTATGGGAAAAAGAAATCTATTTTCTTTCATGTTATGTTAACTGATATTTCTGTAGAATCCTGCTGGTGTTAACCTCTGTTAAAAACTATTAGATTTTCCATAAGTAAATTCCTCAGCTATAATATATCGGTAGCAATCTGCAGCAGTAGAGGAAAACATTTTCCTGTAGAAACAGGCATGTATAATTTAACATGTAGTGACACTGGGAATGGGTGAAACTGAAGTCTACTATTTAGATGATGGTTCATATCCTAGTGGCAGACATTGGAAAGCTATTATCGTATTTTTCAGAAAATACAAGGTTCTGGAAAGCAAAACTGAATCAGCACTAAAATCAGCTCTAGCTGTGAAAGAGGAAAAGATTGCAGTGCTGGAAGCTCAAGTGAAAGACTTTCTGAACTTAAATCAGCGGTTACAGAATGATCTAAATATGGTAAGAACTTAAGTAAATTTTAATTTTTCACATTGCAATTCTGGACATTCACATGTTTGGGGATTTTTGGTTTGAGGTTTTTTTTCTTTTTTTTAAGAACAGTTGGTTCTTCTCTCTGCTTCTCCCTATACACATCCTTCCCAAGAACCTTTTCTCACTGGACTGCCTTTTTTTTCCCTTTCTGTGTAATGACACAAAATTCATAAAAAAATTTTGGGCTAGAGGCACATCAGGAGGGGCTTTCTTGGATAATTGCTCTTTGTAATTCTGTTTGCCCGTGGTTTTTTTGTTGTCATGACTGTGGTTTTCTGCCTTGTTTAGTGGAAACATAGGCTGAGGAAGACTGTAGTTGAAACATCTCACCTAAGAACAGCCTGTTTGTTAGGTGACAGTGAGCTTGAGTCTAAAGGCACCTGACTGGAGGCCAAGTGGCATGGATTCTTCCACCTGTCTGTGTCTCAGTTTCCCTGTTTGTGAGGTGGTGGAATGTTTGTTGACTCTGAAAGTCTATACAGTGCAAGAGAGGAGTGACATATCCCATCACTATTAATGCTGTATTCCAGTTCCCTCAGTGTTGAAGGTTGTTGCTTGTTGACTGTATAGGTGAAGAAGGACTTCAATGCACTTCAGCAGACCCAGCAGGATGGGCAGTATGCTCAGAAGTCACTGAGGAATTCAGCAGAGAAGCTCATTCCCAACCAGCAAATGAATGAGAAATTGGAAACAAGGCACCAAGAGGCTACCGCAGAGCTGCTGAAACTGAAGGACAGGGCCATTGAACTGGAAAGGAATGTAAGCCTTCTCCTATTTCCTCTTAGCTCATAGACTTCTCTTGTGCTCTTGGGTGGGTTGGTGGAAACTGGGTTTTTGAGTTTGAAGGAATCTGGTTGGTTTTCTGGAGCACCCAAGTCTACCAGATTCCTTGGGTGTCTCTTAGAACTGCATGGACTTAAGTGTTTCATGTGTCTTGTGTCCATCTTGTCGGATCTTTGCAGAGATTAATCCTGTGTGTAACATCTGTTCTACCTTCATGTAATGCTGGGAGGAGGTTTTTTTATGCCTTTGTTGCAATTGGTTCTCATCTTTGATAGGACTCAGACGATCAGGACAGCTGTTTCTTTACTTCCTGTCACCCCTTCAATGCCATCTCTCTTCCAGAATGCAGCCCTGCATACTGAGAAGCAGCTGCTTAAAGAACAGCTAAAGCATTTGGAAACACAGAATGTCTCTTTCAACAATCAGATCCTGACACTACAGAAGCAAAATGTCTTCCTTCAGGAGCATAACACTGCCCTGCAGACACAGACGGCCAAACTCCAGGTCAGGACATCCTTGTGCCTCTGGACCAGGAGGCTGGGTTTGATTATAATAGTGTGGAGAAGATGACAGCTAATAATGAAATGTTCGTGTTGGTAGGCTGATGTAATGATGGAAAGATGAGACCCAGGAGGTGGAGCTTAGTTTGAGGTCTGAATTTCTCCAAGGTAGAAGGGAAAATGAGTCTGTAGCTAATGTCTGGTAGCTACCTTCAGCAAGAAGGTGGTTATTTAGAGAGAATTAAAACTACTCCAGGAAAATCCAGATATGTTATTCCAGAAGCAACATTTCTGAAATAAAAAAAGCTTTGCTCTTTGCCTTTCCATGTTGATACTGTGCCTGTGAAAGAGATTGGCAGAAATGGAAAGAGGATGCAAGTCGGCTCCCCATAGGCATTGTAACAGTGAGTTCCAATCATAGTTTTTGGGCTTTCAGACAAAATGTCAAAATTGCCAGTGGATAAGATACGCTTAAAAATTACCTGACTTTAAAAAAAATAAACTTATTGAGAAAGAGACCAGTTTCAAGAGACAACACTGGATTAGCTCTGTTTTTCTTGTGACTTTCACTGTTCAAGCTTTTCCTCTTGCATATTCAGAGATGGTATTTTTTTGTTCTAATTAATTATTTCCCATCTGTAATACACTAATATTAGCAACATGCAAATCAGCGCACCATGTCTCCACTGAAACCAGACTTCTTAGGAGTATTGTCTACATATACAGTGGTGCAGTTAATATTTTTGAGATTGGATGAACTTGAGTTTCATTACTTGCACATAAATGTGGGATAACTTTTGACTTTGATCAAAGGTCAGTTTGATGATTGTCGGAGGTGCAGTTGAGTTGAGTGTTCCAGATCATCTTGGTCTTCGGGCTCAAGAGCTTCTGGTAAAACAGTGTTTTTTCAGTTTGGAGGTTATTGTGAAAATTTTCATAATACTGACAGCATAGTTTTATGTGGTGCATACTACCAGCAGTAATACTACAATGAGGCCAAATTGTACATAGATGTCTTAAGTTAGCCAGGAAATGTAGGCAATCATGACTAACTCTGTATGGATGTAAGCTGCTACAAAATGTTTGTTGTATGTACCAGTAGATATGAGTAAGTAATGCTTACTTTTTACTTGTGAAACTTTAGGTAGAAAATTCAACTCTCAGCTCCCAGAGTGCTTCACTGACAGCCCAGAATACTTTACTCCAAAATCAGCAGACAGCCAAGGAGAGTGAGAATGAAAATCTACTGAAACAGAAAGAGCAGCTGAAAGCTGAGTATGAGTCATTGCTTCAGGACCATGAACACCTTGCTTCACTGCATGAGCGGCAGTCTGCAGAGTATGAAAGGCTAATAAATCAGCACAGCTGCCTGAAAACCTTACACAAAAACCTGGATCTGGAGCACAAAGGTCTGCGTGAAAGGTAAGCTCGCTGCTCAGGGGTATAGTGTAGCCAGAATGTGCCTTTGTTACACTTTTGGCCATAAATGTTGTCTCCAATTGCAAACAAAAATTACAAAGTTGCCCTGAAATAGTGCTTAGCTGTTCTTGTCATTAAGACATTAGATGAAAATATTTGCAAAGCTCTAGATTTTAGATCTCTAAAGGTGGCAGAACAGAGGCGACTCTGGTGATATTCAGCAAACATGGGCTTGAATCTCAGGGATACTTCTCAGAAGTAGCTTGAATGCTTCTACTACTTTTAAGGATTTGTGCTATAGCAGCATACATCCTTAGAAACATTCTCCAGTTCTACTGTGTGGAGTCTGTCTTTTGACCATAAAATCTGCAGGTCACCTATATGTGAGTAGTGTATATCTTAAAAAGTATCAATCATTGAATCTCATGGCCTCTGTCTCATGTCCAAGGAAGCTATCTGAAGAGCTCTATATTGACCTAACTATGAGATAATGATGTATTAATAATTTTCTTGTTGTTCTCATAATCTAAAGCTTTTGCTTCAGGCCCTTCAGTTGAATTAGGAAATCAGTAAACTGGTAATTGTCAGTGTCATTTTCTGACAATTGTGCATGGATTGAGCAATATACGTCATGTACTACTAAAAATGCTGCTCTGCCTACTTCTCAGACATCTTGTATTTTCCTCAAAACACTTATATTTAGGTTTCATTTTTGTGCAAGATCATGAGTTGGGTTCAGAGCAACTCAGTGGTGATCCTTGATGGTGGACTGAAAACTGGTGCCAAACTTTTCTTCCCCAAAGACTAAGGAGCTGACAAACACAATGTACAGTAGATTTTTATAAAGTATGGAAGTAAACTATGGTGATTAAAATATCCACTGGGGCTGTGACAGGACAGCTGCTCAGCTGTTGACTAAATGAGCTGTAAGTGATTACACAGACACTGTTCCAGCTTACCAAGTCTTTCTCAGACTGATTAATGGTTCTCATTGATTCAGACTTTGCTTGAGATTACTACACTGCAGTGTGTTAAGGCACTTTGCTGTGTTCTTTCTTTGTTTGATGAGTACCAAACACTAAGCAGCTCTAGCCTAAGGAAAAAGTGTTTTTTAAAGAATAGGTTATCTATAGAGGTAAGTGCTCAGGCCGCCACTGTAATCATTAACAGTTTGGACTCTTTCTGGGATGTGACTCCTAGTGAGAGGTGTTACAGGGGAGCAGATGGTGGCCTTCTCTGTATTCAGAACAGGTTGAGTTTGGCAGTGCTACGTGTGCAGTATCCTCCTCAGCAGATCAGTCTTAAAAGATACTTATGAAGGTGATTTGTCCAAGGGCTCCATTTGGCTGTCAGGGAAAAAAACACAGGCTACTTTTTTTAGTACATGTTTTGTTCTCCCTCCATCATGTGCTGCTGAGGGAGCAGAAGGGAGAAAGAGTAGCATAAGAAAAGTTTTCTTACACTTCTTCTTTTTGACTAAGGTATTTAACTGCTAAGATGAAATATTTCACTTTTGAATTCAGCTAGAATGCACCACCTGCTAAATTTTCCCCAGAGCAGCTCAGTGCAGCCAAGAAGTTTTCTTGTTTGCTGTTTAGGAGATGGGTTTTGCGTATCACAGCTCCGAGGTAATTGGTTTTCCTCAGCTGGTGACAGTACTGTAATCATAGTTCTGTTGCTTAAGGGAGGATTGCACTTCCACACAGACCCATGACTGCAGCTTCTCTAGAAAAATCCACAGCAACTTTAGGTAGCTTGTGCACATCCAACAACATCCACAGCCAAGGTCCTAAAGGTTTGTGTAGCTCATTCTGCTGCATTCTAACCACAGAATATTTTCTGCACCTAAGCAAACTTCATTAAAGCTCTTTTGGTTCTGTCTGCACAGTACTAACACTGCAGTGGCGATTTAATAATGGGTTGAGTGTAACTGCAGTGAAATGGTCTGTCATAGCCCAGCAAACCACAGATGTGTGGGTTTGGCTTAGCAGGAGGAGAGTTAGTATGTTAGGGTCATTTACCATTAATAGCAGTTTTTTAACTTTGAGGTGTCTGGCTGACCCTCTCTGAACACAGAAAGGCTGGCCTCCTCTGCATCCTTAAAATTGCTTTTGATATTGCATGTTACTAAGGGAAGGTAATAAGTTTGTAGCTACAGTTGATTAACAGATTCCTGAGCATTTTTTTGTGGCTTAGTCTGGAGAAGTCTAATCCTGCAGAGACTCTGGGAAAAGGATCCCTGCTGTGCGGAGTTACATATTGAAGGGAGTTATGTTACCAGTGCTGCTTGGTATTTATTTTTCTGGGTTCCTTTTGCCACACTTTTTATCATAGCTGAGCATTTTCAGTTATCTCAGTCAGAAATACCTACCCATAGTATTTCTCTTCAAAAAGCAGCAGAAGGAATAAAAGCCAATAGAAGTAAAGGGAACTACCTTTGTTCAATCCTACGAATGGATTGCATCAGAGCCAAAATGGATTCTCTATACATGTATAAGAAAATCTTTTAAAAACCCTTCTGTCCAAGAGCCTGATGCTTTAAAAAGTGAGATGAACATGAGTATTGAATAGTCCTGCAGTAGAGCTTGTCAGGTTGCACAGATTGTGCTCAAATTGTAGACTCTAGGCTGAATCTCTGCTACAAGAGGGTTTTGTGTGAGGATTTCATTAGGGCCCCAGAACATGAATTCATGGACATGAACAGTCATTTCCATTTTTGCAGACAGTCTCCTCTTTCTTACCTTTCACCTAACAGCTAGGGGAGCAGCTCTGGTCTACCTCAGGCTCATTGTGGAAGCCTGTGGTGCTGGGCCTGGCTGGTAATACTGGACCAGTATTCTGCTCCTCTCTAAAGAGCACTCTTTAAAACATAGAGTGCTTGGATAAAAATGAACAGAGTAGCCTTATAATACTGAGACAGAAAAAGAATTTACAGTGCAATTTCTGCAGACAACCATGGTAATCTTTGCCAAAGGACTGACTGGAGTTTGTCTTCTCAGACTCTACATTGGCACACAGTCTGTCTAAAATGCTTCTTGGAGCTGCATGTGAAACCTTCCTCTGCTTTCAGGTTCTTCCATTTGTTGTACAGACATTGAATGTGAAATGTCCCAGAGCTGAATGGAGCAAGAAAACAAATAAATAAGGTTAATTAAACTCTACTGCTTTTACTGGGAATGAATAGCATAAAGCAGCTTTTGTTTGGGAGACAGGTACTTTCCTGTGTGGCCCCTCAATGGACTGGAATTTGGGACAGGCTGTAATTTGACCCTGGGATGAATGGAATGGTAGCCTGAAAGAAAAACAAATTGGCAAGAGTCAGTGTATTTGGTGCTGTCTGCTGGTTTTGGTTTTGTTTTGAAGTTTTTATGACTGCATAGTAGCTGTGCTCTCATTGCAATGTGCATTCATCTGTGCTGGCATGAGTCACAGAAAGATGATGCTTGTTCTTTCTAGCTTTTTAAGCAATGCTGCATCTTCCACCTAGATTCTGTTTTGAACTTGCTTGGAAGAACATTTCTCCGTTATTGACACACACGTGTCTGATAGTTTGGGGCAGTACCCTTTTTTTATTCCAGGGACCAAAAATTGTGCTGATGACTTTTCACATTGACTGCACCAGTGGCCCTAGTGACCTCTGCTGGTATGTGTGGGCACAGATTCTGACAGAAGCCACTAGAGGAAAAACAAAAATCTGGAAACAGCTTGCTGCCTTGTGATTTCAGTCCACCTCGTTCTTCTCAGCATTTTCTGAATGCAGGTGGTGTAGCACTTCAGCGAGGCTTAGCCTGCCTAATCCATGCCTGTGCCAAAAATAAGGGTAGTTCTTCCAAGCATTCCAGGGATCAAAATTAAAGCCACAGTTGATGGCATCAGCCCCCCCCACCCCTCTCTCTCTCCTCCTATCTTTCTGCCCTGAATGGTTTATACACAAACTATATAAACCAAATAATAGTGGAAGCTGGGATGTGAGCACCGGTTTTGCTCATGGATTTTTCACTAGTGAGCAATTAGACCAACTCAAGCAGGTGAGTCAACCAACCTCTGCTTAAAGGTACTTTGCTGTCAACTCACTGATACCTTATTATCCAGGAGATTAGTAGATGTGCAGGATGCTATTACCTGTGCATATAACCTAATATGCATTAGGTGCTTACCTAACAAACTCTTGCTTCTTGCATTGCTTTCCTGTTGCTTTTTGGGAGCTACTTCCTAGTCAGGTGTTTGATTTGACTCCTGCCACCGACAGTTACCAGTGACTGGGATTTTGGTTTAGTGGTGCAGTTTCCACTCATTTTACAGAATCTCATGCTTTTATGAAATGACCAGAATCTGAAATTGAAGTAACATTCTGCCAGTTGTGTTCCAGTTTCCTTAAAAAATGCTTTTCTTTTTTAAGTCTTCTCTGCTGACTTGTATATACTAAGTTGAATTTTCATGCATATTGTTGAATTCTTCAGCTTTGCTATAAGTTTAACCACATAAATGTGGATTAAATAAATAAAGCCACAAAAAAGATGCTTTCTGAATATTAGCCCAGAGGAAGAAATGTTTAAATGAAAGCTGAGAGTATGCTATTCCTCTTTTGCAGATACAACAGTTTAACAAAACACAAAGCAGAATTGGAAGAGCTGGAATTAGTTTTAAAAACTGAGAGAGAGGTTTTGCAACAAGAGAGAAGATCAAACGCAATAACCACTGGGGAGAATCAGAAGCTGAGGGAGGAACTGGACAGGTATGGTTCCTTTGCCAAAATGTTACATATATCAATTAAAAGTCAATTATACAAAACATGAATGTGTTGCTTTAGCTCTGAAGTACCTTCATATAATATGTCTATTGTTTTTTCTCTATTTTGGTATTGTTAATTTGGTAATTTTAACTTTTAAAAGATGATCAGCTTCATGAATACTGTCAACTGTACTGTTACTTGGTTCTTCCAACCTGGGACCTTTGCTCACACAGAGTAAGCTTCCACACGTGATTGGTTCCGTTCACAAGCATTTTTTGAAATGAATTGTTTCCAGGCACTTGCCTTTAGGCAGAGCTACAAATGTCCAGCCCCCTAAATTATACTGTTTTATTTTGCCTTAAGGAGCACTGGTTTATGGTTTTTGCACAGTATGATTTTAGCTCTAGGAGTTTATTATTTATTTTGTTTATTTTTGGCTGCTCAGAGAAAACTGGTATTCCTGTTATTAAAAGCAGTCTTAGAGACTCTTGATCAGTGGGTAGCTTTATAGCAGAGCCCCCTTTGAGAGCCACACCCTAAAAACTCCCTGTAGCTTTGTTCATACTACAAAGGTGTTTTGAGAATCTGTCTGATACAAATAAAGGGCCAAGACCACATCAAGTTAAAGCAATGTCAGGTTGAATCATATTTAAACATCACATTTTAAGTTGAGCTACAATTGTACAAGTGTACTTTAGAACAGTGCAGAGCTTTCCAAAGGTTTTCTCAAGTTTGCTGTTCCAAATTTATTTTGTTAGGGACAAAGATGTTGCATAATGTTAATTGCAGGGCTGACAGAGAGCCAGGCTTATCTGTCAGCAGATACAGAACTTAATCTGTTCATAGTTACTTAATGTTATGCCTTTGATGTTTGTAGACATTTTTAGATTTACCTAAAAGTGTGAAAGAATGCGACAGTATCATCTTAGAACACTACAGTGTTTCACACTTCAGAACACTTAAATGCTCATATTTCATGCATTAGGATAAAAAATAACAGTTTTATTTGTGCCAAATAAGTAAAGCCTTTGTATCCAAATGCTCTTAAATACAGAAATTTGTGGTGTTTCTTACATATTGAAGAGATAGCTGTTATTTTTCATGTATTTTCCTTTCAGTTCTTTTGTAGATTTGAAGCTTTTTATAAGGTTACCACTACTTCTTAATAAAACTTTATTAGAAAAAAAATTTATTAGAATAAAAATGTCCTTAGGAGTTACTCTTTGGTACTATACTATGACTTAGTGAGAACAGATGGTGTGGTATTTGAATGAGAGATCATTTCTGTAAGTGTCCTTCATAAGCCTGCTGTCTTCTTGGGGTTTAGGGTGAATTTCTTGCACAACCAACTAAAGGCAGAGTATGAAGGGCTGCATTCACACACTAAAGAGCTGAAAACTTCCTTGAACAACTCTCAGCTGGAGTTGAATCGTTGGCAAGCTCGCTATGATGAGCTGAAAGAACAGCACCAATCCATGGATATCTCTCTGACCAAGCTGGATAACCACTGTGAGGTGAGTAGCTGTAGATACCCAGCCACTTGCTGCTTTTGGGTCAGAGAGCTGCCATTCATTGTGTGAAGCTTTTGACATGCTGTATATTGAAGGTCAAACTATGTAACACCCCCGTATAGGTTTGTGTCTTAAGTTGCCATGCTAGTGTATTATTTTGATTATGGTGCCCTCCAGGGAAGTCAGATGCAGAGGAGATATTAATTTGTCTTGTTTAATAGCTCCTGTCCCGTCTAAAGGGAAATCTGGAAGAAGAAAACCATCATCTCCTGAGTCAAATTCAGATGCTGAGCCAGCAGAATCAGATGTTACTGGAGCAGAACATGGAGAGCAAGGAGCAGTATCATGAAGAACAGAAACAGTACATGTAAGAAAAAAGATACTTGAATTGTGGAACCTAAAAAAGTAATCTAGACAAATACAGAATACAAATCATCATCAGGATTAGAAGAGCAGGCAGTGGATAGGTCTTCTTGATATCTTTTGGAAAAGGGGATGTTTGGTAGGAGATAAATGTAATGGGAGAAAATGAAATTTTTCCACATTGCCTTACTGCAAAGGATTGTTCACGAAACACCTGGGCAAGTACAGCTCTTTTTAAATAATACAGATGTACCTATGTGGAAAATTCAGTTAGAAAAGATAGAATACTAAACCGAGTGTTATTTCTCAAAGAAGAAGAGATTAAGAAAGTGTTTTAAGGTTTTGGAAAACAGCCAAGTTGCACCAAAAATTTAGTATTACAAGAGTCATTTTATATTTAGGTTCCTGAAGAATAGCAAATGTTCATACTCCTCTTTTTTTCATTTGCTTTTCAAGAAATACATGCTTTGATGTTGTTTTTAAGGATACAGATACCACATATGTTGCTGTGTCCTTCATGCACAGGTTGACATGCTGAAGTGAGACACTGGGTGTTTACAAAGAATCCTGTTTTCAGTGCAGTGAGTTTCTCTTATAGGTATGAAAGAAGGAAGAGAAATGTTCTTAATCCCAAGAATTTTTGTTCACGCACATCAGGATGATGTGGGAGTTGCTAAGTTGAGTTTTATAGCAGTACTGGCTTATATGGTTGAAGTGTTAGAAATTGTTTGCTAAAATAGGCTGAATGCAGTTCAGCCTATACAGTACTCTGATCTGTTTATCCTGGTGTCTGACTGTTCTATGATGGAGCTACATTTGCCTTACTACTTGAATGAAAATAAGATCTGCCAACTTCCACTGTATAGGTTAACAAAATAATCAGTAAAAAAAAATGGTTAGTCTTAATATCCACCAAACAAACTCTGCCTGAGATACTAATTAATAGTCTTGCATCATTGTCTACTGTTGTTCTTTCACCTTTCATGCTTTATTGCACAAAACTCACCCATCAGCATGGTTGGTAGGCTTTGGCATTTGCCCTTTGCAAACAGACTGTGAATCCTGAAGGTTCAGGATAGGAAGATATTTCAGTCTCTTTCTTCTCTTGGTGGCTTTTGGTCTTCAGTTTTTTGATTATGCTTGATTTCATACAGATGACTCAGAATATGATTTTCCCCCTGACAGTGATAAATTGAATGCCTTAAGGAGACATAAGGAAAAACTTGAAGAGAAGATAATGGATCAGTACAAATTCTACGATCCTGCTCCAAAAAAGTAAGTTCCACATGCATTTAGTTCTGTTGTACAGATCAGTGAGGGTGAGAAAGGGCTTTCCATAACTAGGGATAACAGAAACTTCATCTGAAGTTAGGGTAGTGTCATCTCCACTTGTCTCTTCCTTCTCACTTTGCAAGATATTCCCTGAAGCAGCAGGTTGTTCTAATGTAGAGCAAAGGCCTCATGTGGGTCCCTCTGTATTAATACAAGAATCTGAAACTCCCAATATGAAGTGGGAAAGAACCATTTTGCTCCCAGTGTGGTGACTAAGCGTCATGAGGAGCTTTCTAGAGCTGCTCTTTAAAAGCAAGAGAGAACCATTCTGTTGGAGAGAAGGGACTTAAAAATGATATTAAGAACAACAAAGAAGAGCCAAATTAATTCCACCATACATAGTTCTGACTGGTA
>VWYI01021256.1:13703-101520 GCA_013399455.1 Anthoscopus minutus | reverse complement strand
CCTGGATTGGAGCCAGAGCCTTAGTCAAATTAATCAAGCCAAAAAAGGAGACTCCAAGGGAGCGGTTGAAACCAGCAGCAGAAAGCTCCACGTGGTATTCTGAATCCCCAGAGACAGTTAACTCTCCATCTGCCTCCCAAAAATCAAAACCTCAACACGAGGCTCAGGATAATACTTCTCAAGGGTCAAACCCTGTGGAAGAGAGAGAGAACCCTGGGGGTTCTTCAAACAAAGGTAAGAAATGCCCAGCCTAAACCCATGACCTGAAAAATTTTTTTAAAAGAATTAATATGTAGGATATGTTAATGCCCAATCACGTTATATTTTATGCCCTTTTCTTGTTTGTTTTGGGGGGTTTTGGTGTGGTTTTTTTGGTTAGTTGGTTTTTGGTGTTTTGCTTTGGTTTTAGTACAATGAAAGTTTTCGTATGCATAACATAAAACCCTAAGCTAGAAATTTGAGTAAACTAGAAGATAATGGGTTTGGTTTTGTTTTATTATGCTTTCTTCCTTTTATCTACTACTTCTCTCTTCAGCTTCTTTTTGCCCAGATGTTACACATGTTACTGAATAAGTTGGTTCTAATACTACATTTACTGGGGTTTTGCAGCAAAGCAGTTTAAAGCTGGATCATGGACTAGTGTGTGGTTCAGGCTCTTTGAGGGGTATGAGCTGGCTGACAGCCACTGCCAGCAGGTGGGGCACGTGCAGAACAAATAAGCCATTTATTGTAAATAACCAATTTATCATAATCTGGTGATTTTGGAGGATGATACCATGTTTTGATTTAGAATTAAAGTAGGCAAATGATGAAATTAATTTTTTTAACACTAAAGCATATGTCAGGAAGATGGAATGATTTTCTGTTAAGTTAGTTTGTACAGTAAGTCAGGTGTTCTGAATTATGGGAAATTTAAAATAAAGTTCCTCAAAATAAATACTCTTCATCCTTATTAAAGGTAATGTATATATTTCCCAAGGTCTGTTTATTAAGATTGTTTCTGTCAGCTTCTATATATAGACTGTTATACTCCAGGAATACTTTCCAAGAAGCAATTTTGAAATTGATACTTGGATAGTAATTCTTGTCTTCCAACTGTGAGGGGTGAGAAACAGAATGGGGGGAGCAGCTAAGAAAAGAATTCTTGTTATGAGAGTACCTGTCTATCTGAAGGTTTTGTTTTGATTGGGTAAAACCCTTTCTCTATTCTAATTCTTTGAGGTTGTTTATACACTTAAAGTAAAAACAGATGTTTTGTGTTTTATGGAGTAAGATCCATGTGATTCCAGGTGTTTAACATGCATCATAAGTTCAGCATGGGAAGTTGGGCTTGGGTTGCCACAGAACAAGGCCCATGTAGAGTGCCAGAGACAACAGAAAGTCTCTGGAGCTTCATTCATTTTGCTGTTACATAAAACACACTTATGTGGAGATGAGGCTCACTAGTACTAAAACCTAGAAGACATCTAGGAAATTTGAGTATGTTATCACTGAGTAGCATGTACATTAATTTAATTTTATATTATAAAGCAAAAACATTCTGAATCATGCAACAGTAATTTCATAGTGGACTTGCTTAAGTATTGTATGTGTTAATCTATGCCTTAATCTGAGTCAGATTAGCTATGTTTAGCTATACATTCATCAGTCCTCCATTACAGGTGTTGGTCATTGTTTAGCCTTTTGTGTTTTTACTGGTTGTGTAGTCTTTCATCTGTTTAAAGACATTTTAAGTTCTATTTATAAGGCTTTTTTTTTTTACTTTTTTTTTTTTCTTCTTCTTTTTGGTATACCTGGGTGATTACAATTTAGCTGCACAGCGCAAAAAGATTGCCTTTATGAGAAGCAAAAGCAAGGATAAAGAAAAGTCTCCTAAGTCTCCATCGAATCATCAGTCTTTCTCTAATCGGCTCCGGTTCTGGTCTTCTTCCGACATCCCATCCTCTCCTAATGAAACTCTTTCTTTCCCGGAACTGGGAGTTTTCTAACACCTTCTCTGTAGTTTTTATCTTAATTTAGTTCTGACAAATATTAAAAAAAAAAAAAAAATCCCACATGCCATAAAAGAACACGCACATTGATAGAAACACTCAACATGTCTATACAATACTGTAAATACGAGCAAAGATTAGTGAACATGGACTTAAGTTTTCCTGTAGAAGATGAATCACTATTGCACAGTGTGGATCATTTCTTCAATGCAGCACACTTTAGGGGACCTCATGGCATACACTTTGCGTATGTATATTGGCTGTGGTGCATGTTGTAAGTAAGTGAAGTTGCTATTTGCTTCAATATTTTCTTGCAGTCATGTACTTGCATTGTGTCCAGTTAAAGTTTTGAACTGATTTGCTGTTGCTATGCTTTCTACAGTGCGGTAGGCCTACTAAAATACAAATATAGTCTCAAACTCCTGAGATTTTTTCCAATAGTCTTTACTACTAAATGATTAAAAAAGATAGGTTTTTAAATACCTTTTTCTTCTTTTAAAAAGTCTAGCTTTAAATACGGAATGGAAGCTACTGGAAAAATTTTTCTCAGCCAAGTGTCTTGATTCAATCCTGATGTTTAGCAAGGTTTTATACTTCCAGTTAAGAAAATTCATCTTGAATTGAGCTGACATTTCAGTTTCCTCTGCTTCAGTTTCAACAGATTTTTTTGGAAGAAGAATATAGATTTGTTCTCTTAAGACTGGGAATTACCTTCATTAATCCATTTCCCAGAATTCTTCTTGCCTAATAGTCATGACCTGGTGGCTTCTGAAATGAATATGCAGGTCCAGTCCCCACCTTGTTAGAGAATTGGATGCAGCATGGGCAATGTGCTGCTGGGGACTCAACAGAGAGGCCAGAGGATCTCCTTTCCCTTCTCTCTCTGAGAACTGTCCTCAGTGGCACAACCAGGGACTCTGGCAGGACAGCCTGTTTTTTGTTGCCCATTTGGGAATTTGTGGAGGAAGTCTCCAGGGCAATTAATATTTTTGGCATCTATGGAAGGTGTTAAATGTATCTACAAAGCCAATTAGAAAAACAATTTGCAGGTGAAGCTTCAGCCAATAATTGCCCCTGCAGGCATGGCATAAGTTCCAATTCTGAGAGCAAGTGCTGGCCGAGTCTGTGGAGCCCATGCAGACCCTAGGGAGAAAACCTTGTTCCTGAATGAGGTCAGCTTCCAGGGGCCACCTAAGATGACAGCACATTGGTCCATTTCTCTGATATAACTTCACAGCTGCTCTGTGCTTTGAGCTGTCAGTCCATTGTCTCTGCAAATTGTTTATTTCAACTGCTGCACCCTGCTGCATTTTCTACCTTTAGATTCTGTTACTTAATCAAGTATTCCATAGAAATATATAGAAGCTAGAATTTTGCATCTCATTAAGTGTGTTTTTGCAGTAAATTCTTAAAATTTTGTTCAATGTGTGCCTTAAAGCATGACATTGACATTACAAGAAATTATTTAACCCACTTCATCAGTAGAAAAGAATTCTTCAGATTCTTAATCCAAGTAATATTCTTGCAGACAGTTTTTGTTGTTCTGCTGAGATCCTGGGAACATCACTTAAAAATCAGTGCACCAGGACATTGTAAGAGCAGAGTTTTAACCTTGTAAAGACTGAGCTCTTAGACACAGCAAAGATAAAACCTGAAAGCAGTTAGTTGAGTGCACGGATCATGATAAATAATTTTCAAATCAGCATTATTTTTCTTTGAGTAAGAGCATGACTACTGTCACTCTTTCCCTATTCTATTTTATTACTGAAGCAAATTCTTTTAAAATGCACCTATGAAGAATAATGTTATGGGAATTTCACACCTCACTTATCTTTTCTGGATTCATGTCTTTGCTCCTTTTCTTCCTCCTTTCACAGTAATTGTTGCATGTATAATATCAACCCTCCCACCAGCATTAAGCAGCCCTTGTCACTCCCACACTTTACAGAGAGCACACATGATTGACAAGCTGGTGGCAGAAATTTCCTATCCACTACTGCACTGTTTATGGAAAAGCTTGCCAAACTAGTGTCTCTGTTGTGCAGTTTCTTTGTGCCTGTTTGTCATGTTTGTATGGGCAGAAAAATACAAATCCCCTAATGCTATTTTTCATTGAGTCTTATTCATTTACCTCTCTCCCCACCAGTGCTAATGGACCTAAAGCAAAAAAGGAATTCCCATCATGGAGGCAGCAATGATTATGTTGAAATCTCAGCAGACTCTGCAACGAAACCAAGCTGTTTGGAAATGGGTTCCAGGACTTACTCAACCTCAGCTATTCATGTGCACACTTCCACCCCCATTTCCCGGCTCCAGAGCAGGCCAAAAGGTGTGTGGTGCATTTGATACACCAGCTGGTAGTGCCAGGCAGGTTGCTTCATAGTTCCTGCAAGGCTGCTAGTGGCATTCAAGTACAAAACCAGAGCACAAATATTTTCACTCCTCCTTTATCTGCTGAATGGTTTGATTGATTAGATGCAGGGTTAACTCACTCTTCTAATGTCATCAACTTGACAGAACACATTTGAGTGTCAGTTCTTCAGTGGTTCCCTGCCCAGTGTTTAGAAGATGAATCTTTAAAACCCTCTTGATCACCTCAGTCTTCTACACTGCTAGAATGCATTGGAGACTGACCTGAAGGATTAACCTTCCTGTGTTCAAATGGGCTTTTATGTTCTTTTCCAGGGTATAATTCAGAAGATAATCTATGTGAACAGTCCCCAGAGGTCGAGTTTGCAAGCACCAGACAGCATGGTAAGCTTGTAATGTGTGTAGCACACTCTAAATGTCTGCATTAAGACTTGTTTCTTTGCATCCATATGAACTCTCCTGGAGTGTTTTAACTACATTTTTATTACAGAAGGAGGTGTACTAATGCAGCTCCGTTTTGGGAATGGGATTCTAGCTGTTTCTGTTTTTCTATTGAAGCTTTTCATGGGCGTTTTGCCAAAACGAATTTTCAAAAGAATGCTGACTTTGAGGCAAATTGCCTTCTGCTACCAACAGACCTTTTAATGCATGTCCTACAGATTTGTTGCTGATTTTTCTGGAGAGTGCTTAATTCCTTCCTTATGGGAGTGAATCAGCAGTAAGAGAAATTTGGTGTAGGGCTTGTGGATGCACAGTGGAACGCCGTTGAAGCAGCAGCACTGCCTGCTTAGATATTGTGGAAGACTTAATTTGCAAGCTGGCTACCAGCTCCTTCCAAAGAAGACTGAAAAAGAGACAGGAACTTACTGTTAAGCTTTTTCAGTATCTGCATTACTTTACAGTTACTGTAAAAACTCAAAACTTTTTATTTGTGCAAAAAATGAGATAAACAAGATGAATTCTAAACAAATTGAAAAATGAAGATGTTTTCTACTCTGTCCAGATTTTGGCATCCTGTGTGTGTTACGTTGTTAATGTTTTCAAAGTCACTTAGTTGCACAGATCCTATTTTCAGAAGGGAAGACTGTAGCCACATCTCCTAGAGAATCAGAGGAACTTAAGATCTGTCTGTTTGTTCAGTGCTTGATTTGTGTTTTTCAGTGTCCAGGCCAAACAGTTTAGAGAGCAGTAGGAACGCTTCCAGCAGTAGTTCACCTCTCAATTTGAAAGGTAAAGTTTGTACAGCTGAGTTGTGACAAATGGGAAGTGAAATTCCGTGAAACTGTGTGTAAAATGCCCTTTTCCTTCCAATTAATTTTGAAGACTTGTTTTGAAGTGGTAGTGATTATGCAATCTGGACATGACTGTCTTGGGAATCAAAACTGCTGGCAGGAAGTGCTTTTCTGAGATTGATTCTGGCAAGGGGTGGCTTCTAAGGCAGACAGTCAAATTTTGCACTGGCATTGTATGGTGGGAAGTATCTTGGGCTCTCTACAACAAGAGATCTCTGTGATTCTTACTCCACACACAGCTTGTGTATGGAATCAGTGTGCCCTGGAGATTTGCATTTGTAAGTTGTGCATCCTTGACACTGTGGAAGAATCTGTTTTCTGTTTTTCCGCTGTCAGGTTCTAGCTCTCAGATCACACAGCCAGGATGGGGGGAATCTTCCAATGACACACAGCTTGTAAAGAGGAACCCCAGTATTATCTTACTAAAATGAGGCTTATTAACCCCCTGTTCTGTTTTTATTCTTTGGTGAAGTAGTTGTGCTTGTTCAAGGTGCTGTAAGATATTTTGTAGTCCTGATTTTTCAAAGCTCTGATTGCTCTGAGCACTGTAGGATAAAAAAGGAAGGTAAAAAATGCCACTCAGTCTGTG
Organism: Anthoscopus minutus; assembly: GCA_013399455.1. Classification (NCBI taxonomy): domain Eukaryota; kingdom Metazoa; phylum Chordata; class Aves; order Passeriformes; family Paridae; genus Anthoscopus; species Anthoscopus minutus. The sequence continues at coordinate 95,278 of VWYI01021256.1, read as the reverse complement.
TGGAAATGGCCCTGGATGATAAAGTTCCTACCTGAGTGTGAAATCTACTGAAATTATGTCAGAGCAGTGTCATTAATGGTATTTATGCTTCTCCTCAGGTTCCTTAGACCATATCCATGGTAGAACTGGGAGCCTCAGCAGTGAAGATATGGTGCCAAGCAGAGAGGCACCATTATTGCTCCGAGACACGTATTCCCTTCACTCTGCTGCTGCTTTCTTAAGCCCTGGCAGCAGGCACGAGTCCTGCTCCCACAGGAATGGTTTGATGTCCTCTGATATACCTCAGAAGAGCAATCCATCTCAGTCTCACACAGGCAGGCAGCGTTCTGCCTCACCTGGCAGTGAGATGGTAACTTTGGAAGAGTTCTTGGAAGAGAGCAACAGGCTCTGTCTACCAAGTGTAAGTAAATAGAGCTAGATAGCCCATGTCAGATGTCGAAAAAACTGTTCAAAGCTGATTTAAGAGAATGTGGGCATAGGGTAACAGACAAGATGATCCTTGTTCATATACATGAGTGCTATCAAATCTTGCAAAATGAATGAGACAGTTTCAATAACTAAGTTAAAATTAGCTTTTCTATCTCTACTAATTTATTTTGGTTTATCATCTATGGCAAGTCAGATAATTCACTGCAAGTACTGTGTATTGGACTGCTGGGGCTTTTTGCTAGCAAATTATTGTGGTCAAGGTTTTGTATCATCAGTTCTCAGCTCCAGATATTTTTATTTATAAACTGGTAAGTTTTCTGTGTAATTTTTTTGTGTTTGTGATAATTAGGAATGAAATCTAGGATAGTTTTCAATTGAATTGCAAAATATGCAGCTGTTAAATCTATCTCATAATCTGAAAATATCAGTGCGTTTGAGTATTTTTCTTGCAGAAGGAAGTTTTTGATACATTCACCGTGTTTGTGTGTTGTCTGATACTGATTGCCCAGTTGGTTCAATGACTTCAAGAAAATATCACTCATTGAAGTGCTTTTTTCAGGAACTAAATGTTTGTTTTCAAGATGGAATTTGTCTTTCTCTGTTCATGCTGTACAATGCTGTACAATAGTGAGGCACTGTACTATTGAGCAGGTTAATATCTTAAAAACAGTTAATTGATAGTGTAAGTGAACAGAGATTTCTGTTTTATGAATGCCTGGGTAAAAGTATTGAAATCAGGAGAGCTGTGCCATTTCATGGCATCAGTAAATTCTGGTCCTTGAATTTTCGCAGTAATGTTTAAATATGCCTCCTACTCCCTCATTATATTAAGTACAATTCTTAGCTTTTAGAGATGTTTAAAGTGGTTACTTTTGTGTGTCTGTAACTACCTGACCATGTCCATATCCTGACCATGCTCATTCTTTCTGTCATCCTCTTCCTTTTCAGCATCGGCGCTGTTTAAATGAGTGTGAAATGATTTCATTACACCAATTTCTGTTAGAAGTTGATGCACTCTATCCCCCTTGCTACTCCCTATGTTCTTCCATTCATCAGGAGCATTCGCAGTCACTCGAATCGGTCCTCAGTGTTTCATGTCCCGACAGCATGAGGCACAGAACAGGCAGGGGAAATAGGAGATCTGCTTCATTCTATATCCCCAGGGTATCCATTGTTCTTATTATGAAGGCAACAGCTCCTGACTTACCACAGCTTTTGCGAGCATATTAATACCTATAGAAGCATACTGTAACTCCTAGTTGTTACTTTTAAGGCTGGCAGATCACTTGCATTAATTGCTTATAAAGTATTTGCAGCGTTTGTTCCTACACATGCGTGTTTTTCGGAGGACTCGTCATTCTATAATGTTAATACACATAATAACTTAAATAAAATTAAAAATAACCTTAACACTTTAACACTTAGTTGAGCTTAGAAATTTTCACACTGCACTATTACCATTGATGGTATTTGCTTATGGAAAAGAGTTTTTTGACTGGAAGAAATATTTGGAAAACTAGTGAAATAAGTATATTAAGCTTTAAACTTCCTCCCTAGAGTAAAGAAGTAAATTTCATGAGCTTGTTCAGCATGTTGTTCGTAATGACAGCATGTCCCTTGACTGTTCTGAGCATGACTTTTACTAATGGCAGCTGATCAAACATTGCCATTTTTGCATTGCATGGATCATCCCCATTAAATACCCATTGTATATTTTCTTTTATTGCCAGGTTAATTGTCTGACTTGAAATTTGAAAGTTCATTGTAGGCAAACAATTTTTGTAATAATTTTTTCTACATTTCATTGTATTGTACACACAGCTTTTAACATACATAGTATATTGAGTGCAAGAGGTCAAGGGAATCAATGGAGAAGAAATGAAACTTCTTTGTAATGCTAGTGCATCTCCCCAGGGTATTTCCTGAAGTTACAGTAGAGAGTTACCCAGGTGAACTGAATATGACAGACATAATATATATCTACTGATACCAGTGGCTGATGTCATCAATGTGACATCAATATATTGATGTTAAAGTGACAGTGGCTGATGTGAAAGGAAGCAAAAGAGCTGCTGTCCAGGTTGTAACCAAAATTATTTTAAAATTATGACAATTAACCTGGCAAACAAGGCTGTCACAATCTAACTACGATAAGCACATTATTCCTTGAGTTGGATTTATACCCATTTTAAATATTCATCTCTTCTGTTTCCACTATGTAAAATCTATGATTGTATTTGGATTAAATTAAGTGGGAAGGAAGATTTTTGTGAATACAGAGTTCTGCATGATTCTTTAAACAAAATGTGTTGTCATTAATGTGACCTGCGTATTTTCTCACACCAGGACGCCTCCACTAACAGAGATGACTTGCTCGGCGATTATTTTGGGAAAGCAAATGAGCCTCCAACTACTGGGAACTTGCTTCAGCCATCCAGAAAGGAGGCTGCTAGGATGCCCACTAGTCTTGTTGCTCCAACTGTGAAGATGGCTGTGGCTGGTGAAGAAGGAAGAATGGCTAAGCCTGACAATTACATGAAGCCAAACATCAGACAAGTTGAACCTGATGCTCTGGCAAACCCCCAAGGGTCCCTTAAGCTTCCTCACACACCACAGCACCAGTCTGCCAGCGGGGTGCGGCAGATGGCACAGCCTCAGCAGCCTGGATCCGTGAGCAGGAGGAGTACATCACTGAGCAGGGCATTTAGCTTGGCCTCTGCAGACCTCCTCAGGGCCACTGGCCCAGAGGCCTACAGGCAAGAGAGCCTTCAGAAGTCAGGAACAGAGCTGCATGGGGGCAAGGACACTGTTTGTCAGAGCACCAGGGCTTCTGTGCCAACGAGCTCCCAGGCACACTTGAGAGAGAGGCCTCAGTCTGCAAAGGCAGCAGCTTCCATGCAAGGTGTTGATTCCCGCTGTCGGCAGCTTGATGCAAGGCGCCTTTCCCTGGTCCCACCAAAAGATGAGAGGCCACTCTCCTTCCATCAGTTCTCAGCCTCACCCACTGCATCCACCAGCAGTCTGAATGTGCAGCAGCAAGAGCGTGTGAACCCTGGGCCACACTACTCATCTGCATCCCACACTCCCTCAAAAGTCAAACCCAAGTCAGCACCTCGTACTGAGGAGGGGGCCATGGTGGCCCCTGCCAGAGCTGTTTGCACCAGCACTGAGGGAAATACTTCCCCAGGGCAAGGCCAGGGTGATGCCCTACTTACCAAGTGCCAGGGTAAGCTGTTAGAAAGCAGCTCTGGAGCTGTAGAGGAGCCCATGAGAGGAAGCAGCTCCAACAGCACTCCTGGGTCTCCTGACCCCCAGGGGGATCAGCAGACAGTTTGGTATGAGTATGGCTGTGTGTAACCCAGAGGTGTAGCTGTAATATGTGTTTGGTATGGCTGATGTCCAGGTACCATTTTTCTAGACACTGTCAGTTCTTAAAAGGTGTCACCTGCAGGCTGCTCTGAGTATTCTCTGGGTGCTGTTTCCTAGTTGGACAGAGTGTGATTAAGAGAACCAAGGAGCAAAACCCCAGTCCTTCTGACACTCCTGTGCCTAAAACAAAGTGGAAGCCTGATCTAATCTCACAGCAAACTTGGCACCTGATTCTCACAGGTTCTGAGCATTCCCCAGTCCAGCAGAAGCTTAGCAGGGTCCTCTATCATTGCTGCACTGTGCACCCTTTCTGTATGCATTAAAGAAAAGTCTCACAGGTCCTGTGTGTGCTGAACTCAGCCCCACCATTAATAAATAACCATACCGAAAAGGTCATATAAAAGCCAAACTTCTCCCCCAAAGACACAACCAAATACGTGACTTAAGTAGCATAGAGATGAAGAGCAGAAGTGTGTGGCTTTAGCCATGGATCTGGTAAAATATTTTTCTAGCCACAGACACATCTTATAGAAGGTATTGTATAGACATCAAGGGTCACATCTCAACCTTTCCCACTTGGACTGTGTAAACACAGAAGCCAGCATAATTACCCCACTGCCTTCACTATAGCTGCAGCTCAGTGGATGCTTTACTCTGCAGAGTGGTGCTACCTTTTGAAACTTGTTTTATCTTTTATACAAACACTGGAACTAATGCAGTCTTTCAGGGGAGATGCCATTTCAATTGCAAAGGTGGCATCTCATGTACAAAAGTGTCTTGTAAGTATGTATATAAGAAGCTCAAGTACTGTATAAGAATGCTGTGTAAATTGTATTATTACATCCTTGTGTGCATGACAGCCCATATCCTATGTGGGCTTTTGTCTCTTAGAAATCCTTGTTTGTCTCCAAGAACTTTTCTCAGTATAGAAAGCAAAATAATTTTGTACACATGGGAAAGAATACTTTTAAAAATCTATTTATGTGCAAAGAAGTTTCTTGTATGTTTCTGTCCAGAGTGTCGTCAGCTGCTTATGTATATATGATCAAGTGTGTATCTTTAATTCCATGTTTGTAAAACTGTTCTTCTTGCCGTAGACTAAATCATTAAGAAAAAAACCAACTTGTTTTGCTGGTTCTGATTTAATTTAGTAAAAGATAAAACTGATTCATTTGATGTTTTTTGTTATCTAATATGTAGCAATCCCATTCTGAAAATTACAAAATTGTTTATAATAAAGATTAAAACAAAATAGATTGATATTGTACTTTTTGTCCTTGGAAAAATAAAAGCCCCCAAAAATGTGATTCAAAGTGCTGAAGATCTGTCTGTAACAGCTCTTCATAAGCCTTAGTATTTGTATATCTGTGTGGTGAAGTATTTGTTTTTATAATGCAGAAGGTGTACCAGAAAGAAGTCTTTGTTTAATTGTAACCTTCTTTCTGAAGGCTACAGGAGGGTTGAACATGCAAAATAAGTGACTTACAGTTCACTCTAATTGGACTGTTAGATTTTTATGCTTCTCCGACCACTTCAGACAAGGGCAAACATCCTATCAATTTTGACCAAGCTTGCATCTTGTATAGTCTGTTTTGTACTTAACTCTCAAGATGCCTTATGAAAGTGAGAAATTATTCATCTTTCAACATGGAGAGAGTGGCAGAAAAACCTTTCTGCCTTCTCTACGATTTTAATTGCAAACTACAGTTTTGCAACAAACTTAAAATTGTGTGCTATCTGGCAATTTTAGAACATAATTCTTCTTAGTAAACTGAAATTCTTCTTCTAGAAATTTTATCTCAAAATGGATTTTTCGTCAGACCACTAAAGGTTCAAGACTGGTGTTTCTCTCGTGTTTCAGCTCCTTTTTGGAAGACATGTGCAGGCTGGGCTGCTGACCAAGTGATCTGCGACTTGTTGGTTACTGTAGATCTGCTTTTGCTATAAATGCCCGCCCAGTGGCACACCTTAGTTGTCAGTTTCTGAGTAACTTACAATTATTTACCTCCTCAGTTCTAGTGAGTTTGAAAAAAGAAAAAAAAGTATTAAATACATTTGTAGTACCATTCAGATGTGGGATAATTCTAAATACAGAGGTTACACCATGGAACAGCTGTGGACGCACACAGTGCTGTCGGTGGCCCTCCGGCCTTTCTGGGGACGCTGAGGAAGGTTTTGCATGGCTGCCTGCCGTGCCGTGGCAGGTGCGGGATTCGCGGTCTGCTCGCTCCGGCCGTGCGGGTCAGCGCTCCCTGGCACCGGCGCTGCGCCCCGGCTCAGGAGCGGCCGGGGCGGGAAAGGCCCGGCCTCAGCTCCGGGGCTGCGGGGCGTGGTCTTCCTGAGGCGCCCAGAGCCAGCGGCAGCCTAAAGCAGCGTTTTGGTGCCTGAGGGGGAGAAAACAATTGTGCTTACAGAGACAGAGATCGGCAAATCCTCCCAGATTTGTGCAGGTGGAGCTGGACAGGGACAGGTGCCGTGAGGTGGCGGGAACGGTGGGGAGAGGTGTTCCTGTGAGGGTAAAGGATGGCGCCGAGGCGCCCGACTCTTTCTCGATCTTCCAAGAAGGGAAGGTGAAATCGCAGCTGTTTCAATTCGCAGCTTGTGCGGCCGGGCCAGGCTGCGGGAGGGGCACAGCGAGCTGGCTGCGGCCACAGCTGCCGCCGTGCCTCTTGGACACTGAGGAAAAGGGATCGCCAGGAGCCCCAGGCTTCTGCACGCTGGCTTTTCCCAGCTCTGCATGGGCTGTAGGTTGCTGATATTTCCTGACAGCAGGGAAGGGTGCGCTCTCTGAAGGTTGCTAATTATGTGTTAAGTGTTGCTGCGAATGGTTCTCGATTCAACGCTTCAAGCCGTTCAGTGACTTATTAATTCTCGAGGTGGAATTTTCTACTAAAGAACGGGTTTCTGAAGGAGATCCATCCCGAGGAGGCAGCTAAGTTGCCAGTAGTTTTCCAAGAAAGCCGAAGGGCTGTGACTTTGGTAACACCCGCTCCCTGCAGTGTGCTCAGGCTGAAGTCAGTGAAGCTGTTTGACTCAAGGAAACCAATGGCGGTGTGTGTTTGAAGTGAAATAAATGCCTGCTGCGGGAATAGCTGCCGGGGGATTGCGTGCTCTGCAGTGGGAGCCTTAGCCAGAAATCGGAGGTCCTTTACAGAGACAGCGTCATGGAAACCTTTTTACCATTAGATATTATTCTGCTGTTTTCAAACTTGAGACCTGATTGTGAAGTGAGCAGACCTTTTCTGATTTCAGTTGAGTTCAGAACTTAAAACCACCAGAAGAAGAATTTGAAAAAAATAGAATTTACTTTTTTCTTTCTATAATGAGGATAGTTCTAAGTGTTAAGGACGTTGTAAAAATAACTAGTGCTTAGCTTAGGAAAACTGTGCATCGGCATGTGGTCGGAAATTACTTCTGATTGTCCAGGCATTTGGGGACATATTAGCTCAGCTGGGTAAAGGACTTTTAAGACAGAACATAGAAGATATTTACCCGGAAATTGTTAGTTCATGTGAAAGGATTACAGCCTGGATGTTAAATTGATGTACAAAGAACACAATTTAATTTCTTTTTCTGGTTAAACATGAGCCCAGCTGTCCAGAGAGCATTTGATTATGGTTTTGCATTTTTAAATGAAGAGGGCAGTGGAGTGTGGAATCATTTATAGATATCAACAAAAAAAATTATCCTAAAATTTGCTTCTCTGCCCATCACAATCATGGAATATCAGTTCCAAAAAACACTGGAATTGCTGGACAAGGTGGAAAATTTGTGACTATTTTTACAAATCGCCAGTACCAGGCAGAATTAATGTAACAGTGCAGAGTGAAATAATTCAGTTACTGGAAATAACGAATGAAGTTGTTGTTATGAGGGGCTGCTAGACTGGAGAAGTAGACTGGGCCATGAAGGTCTTTCTTGGAAGCTGGTGCTAGAGGCTGCAATATGAGCTAGGAGAGAATGGCATTAGCTGGAAAAGGGTAAAAAAATTATTTAAGAGAGTACTGACAGGAGTTTAAAGCTACTGGAAGAAGCTGTGGCAAGTTTTGCAAAACTAAGAGGTGTTTTTCCAGTTACAAGGATTTTTTCAAAAGTATTAAGTGAGCAGTAGAAAATAGAGGGCTGCTATTCAGTAGCTTCTCAAATACGAAAGTCCTTAAAAGGCTAGCCTGTGTCCTAAAGACTGAAATGTGAGTCGGTGAAGTGTGACAGAAAGCTGAGGTTAGTTCAGATTTGGAGGGTTGCAAAGAATCCCATTAAAGAGTAACATGGATGAGTAAGGGGCCCCAGTGGAAGAGTACCTGTGCTTCTCTCAGCTGAAACATGGAAGAGACAGTTTATTTATTGACCCGTGTGAGGGGCCGAGGATGTTATGGCAGGGAAGCAAAACTGGTTTTCTCCTGAGAACTGGACAATGAAAATGTGGTTATTCCACAGAAATAGGAATGTAAAACGTCCAAAACAAAACTCGGAGTGCCATGGAAACTGTTAGCTCATCATTCCCAGATGTTCTAATCAGTTCTAGTTAAAATACTTGAATATTTTTATCCAAAGATTATCATAACTGAGGATTATGTAGCTCTGATGGTGAGACCATGCCAAAGTCTGTGATGTGAGTGTTGCATACCAAAATGAAAAAGAGCAGCAGATCTGAGTGCTGATGCCAGCCTGTGGAAAGCTGAATTGTAGGAGGGAAAACAAAAGCAGCCCAGCTCCCTCCACAGTGATTGACACTCTGTGGTGTGATCTGAAGCTCTGCTAAAGGGAAGAGTGCTTAGGAAAGGGAAAATGAAGCTGTTGGTGAGACTCATTGCACCATGCTCTTATAAAATGAAATAGATTAATAGAATATCATTATATATATATTATAATATTTATATTTATAATAACATTTTAGTAATGTATCCATTATATTTAATAATATTGTATAATAACATAATAGCATATTATATTATATATATTTATTATAATATTTAGTCTTTAGTATTTTTAACAGTACAAGTTTTCACATCATTTTCATTGTTTTAGAATTTCCTTCCTTGCTTCTTTTGGCTTCTTTAATTGAAAAAAACTTGGAATTCCTGAAGCCCAATTCTATTACCTACATTTAGCTCCCGTGAACACATCCTTTTCCTTGTTTATTTAACCAGCCATATCAATGGTAACAGAGTCCCATTTGGCAGATCCTGAATTCCCACCCTGCCCTATATGAGCATGTGCTTGTTCTCTTCTTATGTAATCAGGCAAATGTATGAAAACAGATACCAACAAGACTTTATTGTATCAAATTTCATCTACATAGATTTTTTACCTAAAATCAGAAGAAACATTCCCTTCACAGGTTAAACTCTCAGGTAATACCTGTTAAACTGGGTTTATCTGGAAAAAGACAATATACTTAGAAGGGAATCTAAAACTGAATGTAGAAGGAAAGCAAAAAGTGAACTCAGTGACCCCTATCTATTGTTTTTAGCATGATATCTGTAGCAGTGTTTTGTGGCAAACACCATTGTCTGAGGAACTATGAACATTCATACTTTGATAGAAGATTTGGGACTATTTTGTTGTTGGAGTATTAATTCAAGGCCATTGAGGCCCCATCTTCCTCGCTGCATTGAGGCACTGATGTATGCACTACCTTATGACTACAGTTCTCAAACTAGAATTCCCAAATCTGTGCTGATAGGGGGAAGAGGAGCACTACAGGAGATCAGGTCCACATGGCTGTCCCTCTTGATAAACTCTACTTGCCTGTGACCAGCCTTCTTTTCCATAGCTGAATGGAAGTTCATGAATACATTTACAGTGTACCAACACATCCACAATCATCCATGGGTCCTTGCAATCAAAGCCTGTGTCTCTAGGAGCACCATAACTGGGGAAAGAATTCATTCAGTCTGTTTTGTAGATAACAAGAGCAGAGGTATTCTAGCCTGGATTCTGGAGTAGATGTAATGACTACCAATAATTTCATTGCCCTTGACATTGAGATTTTGAAAAAACTTTTTTATTCATTCTGATAGTCTTGGCATAGAAATTTCTACATTCTCCACTTCCTTTGTGTCTGCGTCTGCATTGTTCAGTGCTGTCAACAGAGCTCCTGGATAGCTGTGTGATGCTCATGTCACCTCACTCTTCACTTCTCTGTAAGAGTGAGGCCTTTCTGTCTTTGCAGGCAAAGGGAAGAGCTGGGTGTAAGCAGATGTACCACAGAGCACTCTAGGACAGGCCAGCTGATCTTCTACAGGTCCTTAATCCTCTGCAGATGACGACTGGTAATCCACATGTAGCCACTGTACTTGGTATTACTTGGTTGCTGTTCACCCCCATGAAGACTGTTTCAAGTGTGCAAAATGAAGTCTCTTTGTTGGGTATTTGCAGTCTAGGTGCAAATGATTGTTAAATTGCATTTTTTAGTGTGAATGAAACACGTTTCATGCCTCAGGAAGGAATTAGAGAGGCGTATGTTACCTGGCAAAAAACCCCAGTCCTGTGAGGATGGGTTGCTGTCCCTATCTAGCTTATTGAGTCCTTGCTGCCCTTCCAGGTTCCTGCCTCTACTGACGTGGGCAAAAGTAGGACATTTTGACTGCTTTTGAATTTAAATTTTGAAGGAGCTTGGAAAACACCAACATAATGAGTACAGAGAGAATTTCATGCTGGTCAGGTGTTCCTGTGAACAACCTGTTGCCCTTCTAACTTGTGGGAAGGGTTAAAAATAACACATGGTGCAGTGGAGATGGTGCAATGCAGATGGGGGAAAGAGCAGAAACAAAGGAAAACAGGAGAGAACAGCTAGATAAACCAAGAGGCCTGGCTGCAGTGAAACCTCTGAAACAAGTGAAGCGTTTTTTTGCACAGCCACCCCTCTGGGCAGTGTATGAGCTGGACCAGCAGGGACTCTAGGCTGGTACCAGGAAGAACATTAGCAAGTTCTTGTTAGTCAGCTATACAAAGTGGGAATGTCTCCGTGGCTTGTCACTGCAAAAGAGTGAACTTACTTGTTTTCCTCTTTTTTTTTCACCAAAAGGGCTACTTGAAAGGATTTAAATAAAATTTCGTAGGGAAGTTGACCCTCATAGGCAAAGCATAGATCAAGTACTTGGAATCAATGCCGACACTGCCAGAAAGGGCCTCTGCTGGAATATGCTTAAGGAGGGATGCTGATGACTGGAAATGAGACCAGTGTGAGTAAGCAGAGGCCTGGGAAACATGATCTACAAAAAACACTGGAAAAGTGGGGTTGCTTAATCTGCAAAAATCTTAGGAACAGCATGATTATTCCTCAGACATTTAAATGATCAATATTGAGAAAGGTAGCAATAGTCTGTTTTCATGTAGAGTCACAGAAGGGCAATAAAAAGATAAATTAACTGGAAATATGGAAGGTAAAGATTTTCACATTATTGCAAGCTTAAGGACAGCACTAGCCATGGAATGGAGACATTGCAAGAGGTGAGGCAGAATTTTCCCTTATGTCAATTTAAGAGAATCTGAAGCTCTAGAGGAGCTAGTCTAGCTTTCCTCAATCGGTAAGGAGATGGTCTAGATGACCTCCTTCCTGCATTTCCTTGGCATCTGGGACATTTATAACACCAGTTTAGCTCCGTTCTTTTTGAATCTTGCTGCTTCCAGTTTTGACATATGTTAGCCAGGAGCAATTCAATTCAATAGTGTTACATAATCATAACATGCATAAAAATGATTTGACCAAAGTGAGTGAGAAGCTAGAATTGCTACTTGCATCGAGCAATAGCTGTTTGTCAGCTTTAATAGCTACTGTATAATTCATGGAGATAGAAGGCTACAAAAAAGTTATTTCTTTTCATTTTGAGAGGAATTAAATATGGTTAACATACAGTGGCTGGAGGTGGCAACACATGGCTCTGCCTCCTTGGAAGTGCTGACAGCAGGTCACCAAGCTCCTAAATCCCATTATTTTAGTTACTTGCTTTACAGCATCTGCATGCTGAGGCAAGCAAAAGAGAATGCCTGGATGAAAAAGAAACAAACCCAGGATATTTCTGAAGTTTATTTTCCTCTGTAATTTTCTGAGAGGGAGGTTTGTGGAAGTCATTGTTTCTGCCTCACTTGCAAGGCATATTTTACCAGGTGCATGGGTCAGGGGCTGCCTTTTAGCCTGCTCTGATAGACCTGTATTGTCTCTGATGAGCAAGGTTCAGTCTGTGCTTTCTGCATATTCTGTGCACCTGTATCCAACATCAGCGTAACACATCTCTGAGCAGGTACACACGTCAGCATGACAAGACAGCTGCAGCCAAGGTGGGAGCCAGGAAAGAGATGGTGCCCACAATGTTACCTCTGCCAGTGGCTCTGCTTTCCCTGGCACCCAAAGGGTAATCACTGTCTGTGGGTCTCTGAGGGCTTGTTCCCTCTCTGCAGCATGGACCCTACAGAAGGTGGGATGCTTTCCATGCAGCCACCAGTGAGAACTGGATACCACATGGTCTCTGCCCTAGACAGTCTCTCAGGGGAGGCAAGTAGCCCTGTATAATGCCCTGTTACTTTTTACTGAAGAATAATGCACATACTTCTAAGGAAGTTACTGTACTTCATTTTCTCAATACCATGTTTTATAAATTCTCCAATAAAAGTGTTGCAGTATCCAAGGGTACATCATTTTGGATTAAGAAGTATTGAAACAAATGTTTTATTTGACTTCCTGAAAGGTCCCAATCTGGGTGATTTTCTTAATATATGTATTCTTATATATGTATTTGAAAATAAATAATAAAGATTAAATGAGTACAAAATTTCAAAAAATAAACCACAAACAAATAACAACAACAAAAATTAATCAGAAGAGGGAGTATTCCCAGTAGTCCTAATAAATTTGACACCAACCATTCATCTTTTTTTAATATTGCAGAGGATGTTGGGCCTCTGGCTGTGCTTCCAGGAGACTGTGCCTTGCCTGTTCAGCCAGGTGTGCTGCCTGACCTCTGACATCCTCCAAGCAGCATGGTGAGTCTGCAAAAGACAGTTCTCTGCTTGTTGCAGACTTTCATGACTGTATCCAAGAATTTCCTGCTTTTTTTGCTGCATCCCTCCTTAGAAACTCAGAGACATTTCTTAAGCCTGCAGATAATTTTAGATCTCTGATTTCCAGAAGCCCTGGCAAAAGAAGGGCTCTGCCATTCAGTAGCCTGTTGTACCTGAAGAGCCCTTTGCCTGTGTTTGGCATGAGAAGTTATTTTTGATACTGTTTCTGATGTTAGCCATGGGCACTCTTGGAGTATTTCTAAGTTTTCTAAATGTTCTTGTGTCTTCTTGTTTTGGTTTGTCTTATTTTTTCTATTATTTTTTGTGCTTATATCACTCTGCTTTCCACCAGGCTGGAAATGGAGAACATGTCATGGAGTTCCCTGCACAGGATTCCTGTTTCCAGACTCACTGTGTCTGGCTGTCCTCAGAACACTGTTGCCCATTGCAGTGAGCAGAAGGGAGCTCTGGCTGGGTGCTGCTCTGACCATGCAGTGTCACTGGTGTCCATACAGCTGCATGGCAGAGCACTGCATCAGATGAGTTATGCACCAGTTTAGAGCCTGACCTGGTAACAGCTTTTGTTTCCACTTCAGTGGTGTAATTTGTATTTATCTGTGTTTTTAAGAGTAGAGTGTTCAGTGTGAGACAATTTAATACATACCCCACAGTGCAATTTTCAGTCCCATGGGAATAGGGGTAGTAGTGTTAGTTAGCAGGAGGTCAGCTTTTTTATCTCCTACACCCTTCCTGCATGACCTCCAGCAAGCCATTCAGTCTCTTTATGCCTCAGTCTGTCTGGCTGTGGAGACAAGAGAGGAAGGTACTGCTCCCCCTCACAGCCCTTGCTCTTTCACAGTGAGAGAAGATACTTCCTTGTGCAGACATCACCTTCTGCCTGTGTTTGGATGTAAGGGTCTGATCTGGAGCTCTAGAAACAATTTACTGTAGCTGATACTAATAACAACACTAACACTGTATAGTTTTTAATAGGCCTGCATGAGGCAACATCTGTGTGTGTTTAGATAAGCTGGAAGCAGCTGGGTTTGGCCTCTGCACCAGCTGCTGTGATCACAGTGTAGTTCTTTGCTGGTCAGTGTGTGTGCCAGTGGGGACAGCTGAGAACCCCACTCCATGTACTATGCAACCCCTGTATTCAGTGCCTGCTTTTGGCACTCTCATCTCTCTCACTTATGAATGAGTGGGTGAGGGAGGAGAGGGCTGGGCGGGGCTGACTCCTTCACAGATGAACCATAAGGAGTACAGGAGCTGAACCAATCTCCTCCTTTCCTGCGCTGTTTTACAGACAGCCTTGCTCACAGCTGGGAGGAGGACAGCCTCAACAGCAGCCTGAGCAGAAGTGAGTGGAAGTGAAGTTTTGTGCTCTTCACATTGCAGGCAAAGTCTCCTTGCATAAACTCTGCTAACAGGTGAGTTTCACTTTTATCTATTCATTCTTGAAAGCAAGTTAGTTTTCCATTACTGAGCAGGTAGGTACCTGGAGAGGTGGTAAGATAGTTTTCTAGCTGAGTTGTTAAAGCAAAACAACGAGGTGCTCCAAGGACTCAACCAAAGCAATGTGTCCCAAAAAAATTCACAAGTTCAAAATTAATTTCCTTGGCAAAGTTCCTACTGGCAGGAACTTTGAATAAAGGTTTTCCCGAAAGCGCTTTCTCGAGTTCCAGTTAGGCACTAGCAGAGCTGAATGTTCAATGTTGTATTGATGAAAGGAAATGGCTGAGATAAACTGAGAAACTGTTTGTTGTTTGCAACAAGGAATCAGAGCAGTAGCCTGTAGATTAGTTCCCGGAATCATTTTCAGAGAACTTACTTGTACTGTATAAGTTGAATAGATACCAGATATTTTGAAGGACTAGTAAGTGACTTAAATATTTTATTTCCCCTGAGAACATAAACCAGAAGTTACACCTAACATGAAAATGCTAAACTACATACCTTGTGGTATGGATGCTCTGTATATACCTATATAGTTTTGTCTTTATATCACAAATGTATGTCATTACTGTATATTCCAAACACTAAGCCACTTCTCTTGCTGCAATTCAGAATGTGGCTTGGAAAACATGAAATGTGAGGGTTTGTTTAGAGGAGTGAAATCCATCAGGTGAGAAATTAATCTTTTTTTTTTCAATAGAATAAAAAACCTTTTGTTCGTTATTGTAGCTGGTGCTTGTTATGAGAAGGCTTTTCCTGTTCTTGTCAGTCTTTGTAAAGAAACAAGAAAAGCAATTCACTGCATGATGCTTTCTTCTTTTGTGTGTTGCATGGGGAGGGAAGCTGAGAAATAGAGAATTTAGAGGAATATAACAGCTTGTCCTGTCCTCTTCTGTTCAAAACACATGCAGATATTTATTAATAAAAATATAAAGAAACTTAACAGTAAAGTAAGTAAAAATGGCTGCACATAGGCTCATAAGACGTGACAGTGTCACTGTGAGCATTATGGGACTTTCTGAGCAGTCTGTTAGTCAGTACCCACTGTGACTTTTTCCACATTAGCACCCTGTATTCACACTGGTCCCAGAAGAGCAGTGTCTAACCACTTCTTCTTTCAAGTTTTCTTTAATCAAGAACCCAGTAAAAGATAGTCAATCCTGTGCATTTAACACCCACTGTTTCATTTCTCCTTTGAGGAAACAAAATTTTCTACTGTCCTTCCCCCTGTCTTTCCTGCCTCCCCATCTTACTGCTGCTATGTTGTTCCCCCATATCAGGCTGCACCTGCACGTGCACTTGTAAGGACTTTCTGTGACATGAGTGAGGAAGCAGAAGAGTGCTGTTTCCAGTTTATTTTACACTCAGTGCTATACAGCTGTAGGTAAGATGATAACATGGAAAGTACATCACCAAATTTTAAAAGTCTTTACAGGGTCTAGGAAGAATGCTGTAAGAAAATGTTTGGTTTATAGGATCAGACAAGTTGTTCTGTGACAGCAGAGGTGAAAATGTCTGCAACATAGCATTGTGACTTGAATATCAGTTTTAAATGAAGAAAGATTTGGTGGTTACTGTATTTCAATAAAAAAACTTGTGTCACTTGACACCTTCAATGACAGGTATTTATTTCACTTTGTGGCTGGTGGACAAAACTTGACTCCCTTTGTTCTGGATCTGAGGACTATAAGCAATCTTACAACACTGGGAAAAGAGAGAAGTGGGATATGGGGAAAGGGAAGAGAAGGGAGGAAAGTGAGTCTTTGTAGAGCTAGGTGTCATTGTACTGGATGTCATTGATTAGGGTGAGCCTGAGGCTGCTTGTGAGGTCAGACAGACAGGAAGCTTCTTACCTGAGGCTGAGCACAGTTGCACAGGGCCAGGTGTTCAAAGGCGGGGGCATTAATGTAAATTTTCCTCACCTAACCATCCTTGTGGATGGTGGCACTCAGATTAACCAGCTCTAAATGCAAGTTTCCTTTGCATCCCAGTGAACAGTGCATGGAGAAGAAAATTTCTTCCCTTCTTGTTTTTCTAGTCCTGACCTGAGGGTACCCTGGGGCTTCACTTCTGATGGCTGTATTGTGTCATTGTGGTGGTAACTAAAGAAAGTCACATCCACTCAGAAAGATACTTACACAACTTAGTAATTATTTTTAGGGGAAGAACTGTGGAAAGAGAACTCCAGACATGGCAGCCTTGTGAGGCTCATTACCTTATAATTAGCTGATTGTCTTCTCTAATATGTTTGTTTTTCCTATAAAGCTTATCCTGAGTGGCTTTTATTGCTTCTTATGAATTATTCTGCGAGCTGAAGCATTTGTAGAGCCACTGACCCTGACAGTTGGTGGAAATTGTTTATGAAAAGGCACAGAACAGCTTTAATGTTTAGAAGAAACAGACCAATAATTTTAACTAAAGGTATTATTAAGCAACAGCAGCTAAGAAAAACATTGCAGTTTATTCTCGAAGGGATACATCCACTGTAACACTTTCACCACTAGAAACACCATTCTGAACTCTGTTAACAGCATAGGAAAATTAGCTTTTTAGGCACATCATCTGGAAGCTGTAGCTAATTTGTGTGAAAAAGAGTAGATAATAGATTTAAAACACTGTTAGAAGAAGAGTGAGAAACAGGCTCACCTGAAAGTATATGCTCTGTTCCTCTCCTTGGAGCCCTCTTGCCAGAAATTGTTTCTGTGGCAACAAACTTCTTTCCAGCTGGGTTGTCTTGGAGTTCAGTCTGGGATTGCTTAGGCTCAGCTCTGTCACCGTGCCAGAATCAAACAGAAATGCAAAACTGATCTGACCTACATGTAACAGAGAAGGCACTCTGCTGCTGATACTGTTGTTCCACAGGATCTGTCCTCCTGACATTCCCCACTCAGAAATTACTACAGACACCTATTGCTGCTAGGTTGAGCCTGGACTTTTGTTTCTGAACATTGTTGCTATATTCAGCAAGGTTTCAAGCTTACTTATGTTATGTCCTATGGGCCAGTAGTAAAGACATTAAGCTTTGAAGAGAGGTTGAGTTGCCAACAGAAGGGGAGAAAAATAACGACTGAATTACGAAAGCAAATGTAATTGAACTATCAAAGTTCAGTCACTTTAATGTCACCTGAATAAAATGCTAAAATAATAGTAGAGAAGAATGAAAATATTTCAGAGATCTTTTGGTTTGGCTTTCTTTTAACTCAATATTTTAGTAACCATTAGAATGTTATCATTTTATATCTGGAAACATTTCATCTTCCTTCTGCCAAGGAAGGAGAGTTTTTACTGTGTGATGGATAATGATTTAGTGTCTACTCATATCTAATTAGAGAGTGTATCTGGTTTACACTCATGTTTATCAGACATAGCTTTTAAAATAGCAATTGTCTTTTAAACTTAAAGTGGCTTGAACTAAAATCCCTGAGTCTATCATGTCAGAGCATTATTATTTGGAATTTGAACTTATGTCCAAATTTCAGAGCTAGTTTTGCACCTCCAAAGCAGGGCCTGGATTTCTGAACAGTTCTCAATTTGGAATCTCGTATCTCCTGTGCCAGCTTTTCCATCTCCTGAAGAGCTCATCAGAACTCCCCTGTAACAAGCATTTGATTCTCTCCCTTTTCTTTAGTTAGAAGCATGTTTGGAAGCGTGAATGGTTTACAGCAAGGTTGTTGCTTTTGCTGTGAATTGCTTCTTTGATACTATTAAAGTGTGGGGGGGGTTGCATTTCTGTGAGGTCATGCTTCTCCAACTATTTTTCTCAGTTTTTGTGTTGAACTTTTTATCCAGAAATGGAAGACCAGGAAATGGAAATGTAAGCTAACCTGCAGATACAGATGCCAACACTTTATCTAAAGTGATTAATCCACTGGGATCTAGGTTGTTGTAGTCCTGTACCCTCTAGTGAAAAAAGAAAAAGGACTGATGTTTTCAATTGTCATCTAGGGAGCAAGAACAGCAATGAGGGAAAGAGCACAGAGGAAAAGCTTCTGCAAGGCACACTGCTTCTCATGAGAACACTGAGAAATAACAACGGATGAACATGTCATGTATGTGAATATTGACTCAGTTCTACAGGAAACTTGGTTAATCTCCAGAAGGGAAACTGAAAAAAGGAAGACATTTAATTAAAGAGAGCAAGAAGGGATAGTTTAGTAGAGTTACGCTTCTACCAGCTAGATGGGGACTATTTGCAGACGTGCACAAATACATATACATAATGTGCTCCACACACCATCCCTTCAATTCTGTATCCAAGAAAGCAATACAGAACAAGAGCCAAAAGAGCCTATTGAGCCTAAAAGGAATTGAGCATAGCTAAACAGAAGTTGTGGAAGAGCGGATGATGTGCTACACTAGAAAGAATTGGATCTAGAACAGAAACATATCTGAAGTGCACAACTGGTGATCAGTGTAAGCCAGAAACACAAACACTGTACAAAGGCACAAAAGATTTTAAGTTTTTTATTTTAGCCCTAACACAGTGTTAGGGGCTTCAGTTGAACAAGCTCCTATCTTGTGATGAATTTATTCTCTCTGATTACGATAAATCCAAACAGAGGAAATAATCAAAGAAAAATCGGGAGTAGAAGGGCAAACTTCAAATATTGTAAGCAGGTTTTCACTTTGCTGTGTCTTAAAACTTTTGCAGTACAAAATGAATCATATACTGAATCATATATGCAGAAAATGGCTTTTTAAAAATAGATTACTTTATTGAATGTATCATTATTTGCTGAAGCATGAAATAATGAAAATGCTAACCTTCTCCTTAAACAGGAAATCTGTAATCTCTTTAGACATGCCAGAGTTTCAACCACATTTCAGTTAGACCTGGCAAGCAAAATTTTTCTATCAGACAGCCTTTGCTCCTTGTCAAGTATTATTAGTCAAACATTGATTATGGATGTCCCAAGCTTGTCAGTACCACTGTGCAGTAAGTCCTGTCCCCTGAATTATCAGTAAACGAGGATTCAAAATTATATGGATGGGTGTTTGGTTGCTTTTCAAATGACTTTTAGTTAATGAGATAGTTCTCTTTGGAGGGTGTGATATGCTGATCCTTGGGTTCAAATTGACATTACAAAAGATGCAAGCAGAAAGATCATTTGATCCCTGCTTCATTCTCTAACTTGGCAGTTTTTGACTAAGTTTTGAAGCTGGAGAAGCTTGATGGAAGGGACTGCTTGCATGTTGCTGGCATTCCATACCCTTTCTATGTGAACATGTGGGTACAAAGAGCAAGTTGTTCTAAATACACTCATTAGCTCCAGGGTTATGAGCATCTGGCCGAAGGTAGAGGCTGGCAGCCAGTGCTTAGCTCAGCCTTGGCACGCGCTGGCCAGGACAGGGTGTGGGCAGTGTGCTGTGGCTCGTGCTTGGCAGCAGAGAAATCTGTGGGTGACTCCCATGGCTCCCTTTGGGTGGCCCCTCTGTGAAACAGGCTGTGTGGCAGTCCTGGGGCCACAGGAGCACACTGGCAATCAGAGAAAGGCAAAAGTCATTGAAATGCAATACAGATATGAATTAAACCTGAAGTCGCTGACTTCAATGCAAGATATCTGGCATTGCCTGATGTAGCACTGTGCTGTTGTCAGTGCAGACTGCAGCATCAAAAGAGGCAATAATACAGAGTTTAGGAAAATGAATCAGAAGGATGATTTTCCCCAAAGCTGTAGATGGTAAAATGAATCAGAATTCATTTAACTCAGAAGGGTGAAGTTCCTATTTCTCAATCCTAGGCTACAAGACAGTTGTTCCAGTCGTTGTTCCTTACTAATATTGTATGTTGATCATGGCTTATGCAGCTTCTAATAAGCAAGACTTGTGTAATCTTGGCTTTTCTTGCATTGTCCTGTTCAACGAGGATCACTGTATAAATTTAGAATTATAAGCAGTTTTGTTGTCTATGACTGATTATTGCTTGCCTGCTGCTTCGTTAATAGAGACAGGATGGTTTTTTTGACTTTTTTGTCAAAGAAGATTGTGGAGAAGAGGGACATTGACTTGGTTGAGGTTTTAGTTCAGAGGAAAGGAAGATTTGGAGTTTTTTCTCTGAGTAATAGAGTGATTTGAGATGCCTGCAGGAAGTGGCATGATGAATTTTCCTCCACTCACTGTTCTGTACTCAGGCAAGTCATACATGAAGCTTCAACATGCACCCTGTGGGTAGGAACTAGTCACAGTAACTCAGCAGTGAAATACTTGGAGGGTCATGTTGTCCACTTGGTTGATCCTTAGCAGGAGGAAATGGGGGGCAAATGAGGGTCATCTTTTAAAGCTTTGAAGCAGCTATAGCATGACTAATTTCAGCTGTGCTTCACCTCCCTGATACTACTTGGACTGCTTGCCTGAAATTACACATTGCATTAACTTATTACCATAAATAGGGATTTTCCAAAGTACTTTGCTTCAGCACTTTCTTGTGTTCAACCAGTTGTTCAGACCTCACATGATGTAAAAAGGCCCTAATTGTAGATAAAGAATAAAGAGCAGTGTGAGATAGAATGAGTAGTCTGAAGGAACAGGCAGATGTATTTGCCAAGCTGCTGTAATAGTTGAGAAGTCATGGCTGTCAGAAGTCTCAGGTGACAGGAAAAACAGAAATATTGTACCCATCCTTTAAAGGGATAGAAAGGCAGACCCTGGGTCCTACCCACCTGTTGGCATCACCTCTGTGCCTGGGGAAGATCATGGAACAGATCCTCCTAGACGCTCTGCTAAGGCACATCAGGGACAGGGAGGTGATTTGGGCCAGCAGAGCTTTACCAAGGGCAAGTCCTGCCTCATCAGCCTATGGCCTTCTGGGATGGAGTTACTGCATCAGTGGGTAAGGGAAGGGTCACAGATGTCATTTATCTGGAGTTCTGTAGAGCCTTTGACATGTCCCCCTCAACATCCTTCTCTCTACATTGGAGAGTGATGGACTTGATGGGTGGACTCTTAGGTGCATAAGAAATTGGTGGAACAGTTGTATGCAGAGTGTCATGGTCAGTGGCCAGAGTCCTAGTGTACCTCAGTGAAAAGTGGTGTCCTTCAGGGATCCATACTGGGACCAATTTTATTTAGCATTTTTATTAATGACATAGATGAAGGAATCAAGTACAGCCTTGGCAGATTTGTAGATGACACCAAAATTAGGAGGAACACACTTAAAGGATGGCATGCTGTCCAGAGGGACCTAGACAAGCTCAAGAAGTGAGTGCATGGGAATCTCATGAGGTTTAATAAGACCAAGTGCAAGGTGCTGCACCTCAGTTGAGGCAGACTCTGGTATCAACACAGGCTGGGGGATGAGCAGATCAGAGCTCTGCTGGGGAGAACCTGAGGGTGCCGGTGAGTGAGAGGCTGGACAGGAACACTTGGAGCCCAGAGAGCCAAATGTGTTCTGGGCTGCATCCAAAGCAGCATGATCAGCAGGGTGAGGGAGGGGATTCTGCCCCTCCACTTCCCTCTGTTGAGACCCCATCTGGAGTGCTGCATCCTGCGCTTCTGGGGTCCTCAGCACAGGAAGGACATGGACCTGTTGGAGTGAGTCCAGAGGAGAGTCTCTGTAATGATCAGAGGGATGGGGCACCTCTCCTCTGAGCAAAGGCTGAGAGAATTGAGGTTTTCCAGCCTAGACAAGAGGAGGCTCCAGGGTGACCTAATTGTTGCCTTGCTGTACCTGGAGGGAGCCTAAAATAAAGATGGTGAGAGACTTTTCACAAGGGCATATGGTGATAGAGCAAAGAGGAATGCCTTCAAACTGAAAGATTTAGATTAAATGTTAGAAGGAAATTCTTTACTGTGAGGATGGTGAGGCACTGGAACAGGTTGCCCAGATAAGCTGTGGATGCCCCATCGCTAAAAGTGTTCAAGGCCAAGCTGGATGGGGCTTTGAGCAATCTGGTCTAGTGGAAGATATTCCTGCCCGTGGTTGGAACAAGATGATTTTAAAGTTCCTTCCACCCCAAACCATTCTATGATTCTATGATATTTGAATAAATGTGCTAATTATCCTATGTTTCTGTCTTGCCCTTCATCTCAAGTTGTCCTTTATATGTGCAGGCCTCAACAAAGAAGTCCAAAGTCATAAAAACCTGAAATGGAAAAGTACAGAAACAGAGCATGGAATTCCCAGAATATCAAAAGATGGAACAAATAGAATTATTTACTCAATACTGTAAAAAATGTCATGTCCGTGTTAGGAAAAATTGGGCATCGATGACTAATTAGTCTTTTGTTTATGTGGGTTCTGAAAAAAATGTTCTGACTTCCTTCTTTGACAATAGGTTTATAAGAGGAGTCATCTGATACTGACTAAAGTTATTTAGTAAAGTAAACACTTCTACAGTTCCCTTCAACTGAAAAAGACATACAGAGTAATAATTATTGTGCTCAGAGGTTCACATTAGAAAAATCTACTTGCAGTTTACAAACACTGAATGGATTGTGCATAGATGTAAATTACTTTAGTTTAGCATCTCAATTTGACTCCTCTTTTACTTGACTCTCAATTTGATTCTCTTAGGCCTTCTAGTCCAACTCTCCTGCAATGAGCAGAGGCATCTTCAACTAGACCAGGTTTCTCAGAGCCCCATCAAACCTGACACTGAATGTTTCCAGGGATGGGGCATCCATCACCTCTCTGGGCAACCTGGGCTAGTGTTTTATCACCCTCATCATAAACATATTCATTCTTGTATGTAGTCTGACTCTACTCTCTTCTAGTTTAAAACCATTGCCCCTTGCCCTGTTGCTAGAAGTCCTATCAAAAAGTGTGTCCCCATGTTTCTTTTAAGTCCCCTTTAGGTACTGAAAGGCTGCAACAAGGTCTTCCCAGGGCATTCAGTTCTCCAGGCTGAACTACTCCACCTTTCTCATCCTTTCCTCACAGGAGAGGAGCTCCACCTCTCTAGTCATTTCTGTGACCTTCCTCTGGACCTGCTCCAACAGCTCCATCTTTTACATCATAATTCTGATTAAACCCAAATGTCATTGTGCCATTTCTTCATACTTGGCGGTGCACCCAAATTTCTACTTTCTTCTACTTTTTTTCCCCCTCAAACTTACTATAAGAGTATTTTCCCTTTCCTACCTGGTTTGACTGGTCTCTTCTGCTGCTCACTGCCTCCTTGCCTTCTTATCTGACCTTATGTTTCCAGGCTTTGTGAAACAGGGTCAAACAATCTGACAAACCTGCAAGTGTTGAAGGAAGCTTAGCATGTGAATTTAGGGGCTGATGTTTGTGTAGATAATGACCTGAACCAAATCTTAAACTGAAACCATCCCAGGCTTCTGATTCCGGACAGTTCAAGTCCTGCAATGACAGCCAAGTGACTCAGGCCCTTCTGCACTGTATGACAGGTGCAAGGACAGATTAAATAGCAAGAGACACAGGCACATAAGCATGGCACATAAGCATGCTACACTCCCTGTTAATGGAAGTGGATGCTTTGTGGATGACACAAACTGGATGCACAACAGGTACAAATTCCAGCAAGGAAGTCCTTTGGTGCAGTCCCATTTGTCTGTGCCAAAAAACATGTAGGCCCAGCTGCAGATAGATTTTGTACAACAAAAATTGTAGCAGCGTTCACTGAAACTGAGAAGAACCACCTGGGCTCCAAGCTACTACTTACAAGGCAAAGAGGCTGTTGGTGCCAGTGGCTCTGGCCACTTCTTGGCCATTGCCAGCAGGCAAAGCTTAAAACGTGAGCTGCCCCATGGTTCATGGTGCAGGGGCAAGTAATGTGTTTGTCAACAGCTGAGGCACAAAGGAGTAGGGAAAGAAAAGAACTGCTGTTGAACTCTCCAGTGAGTGATAGAGTTGGGTTCTTTAAACCATGAAAAGTGAGGCTTTCTAAAGCTGTGGGATCCTTGGCTTAATTTTTAATCCAGGAACAAGAGAATTGTTTGGAGCTCATGTAGATGGAGAGAGCCTTCTAATTTATTGCCAAGACTTGGGCTTAGATGGGTATCATCTAAACCATGCAGGCATATGGGAGAGAGGAATATTATCTGGAAATAACTGCAGACTTGTGATACTGAAGGTGTTACATAAACTATGATTTAAAAAAAGTCACACAGCTGCACTATATCCATAATAAAGCTGTCTAAAAGAAATGCCTATGTGTTCCTGTTCATAACTGCTTTCAGCTTTATGATTGTCTGCAACCCAGATGTTTTTCATAGCACAACTTTTTAAATTTTTTTCCTCCCTCTATCCAGACGTGGCCAATAAGTAATGGGGCAGCTATTGTTCTTTTTTTTTTCTACAGCTTGCACCACCTTCCCTTCATTTTCCACTTTTCCAGACAGCTTGTAAAGTATTGTGTGACATCTTCTTAATAACAGAGAGGGCTCTTCCACACCCATTTGTTTAAACCTGCTGGTGCAATCCTTTGATACCAGATTTGTTGAAAAAATCCTACAGTTTCACTCCCTGGCTGGTGCAGAGCTGTATTTAGTGTACCTGGTGCTGGGGAAAAAGTGGAACTGCCTCTGTATTTCTATTTGGCTGTGAGTCTGTCCTTAGCCAGGAATGAATAGTCAAAGGGTACAAAGGTGGCCCAGAGCCCACACACTGAAGAGGCTGAAACAAGGGAAGGATTTCCTGATTCACTGTTGGCACTGACCAGAACAGCAGTATAAGACAGCTATTGCAGAAGAATATGGATATTTCTTTTTCATGCCCATCTTTGAAACTGGTGAGAGTTTTTTAGCACAAAACAAAGAGATTTGTTACAGCCAGCCTTCTCTTTCTGCCCCTTTGAACAGCCCACTCCAGCATTTACTCCAGGAGCAGAAATGTTGCTGAAATCATAAGTGTATATTATATTGGCATAATACTATATCAATAAGACTTTTGCTACCTCCTTCACATTCTGCGTTCTGCAAAGACTTTTAAATTAAGCAGAAATTATTACTTATTATAGAGAATTATATTCTCTGTATGTAAACATAATTTGATAAAAACATTTAGAGTTTTTAGAGGAAAAGAAACATTTTTTAAAAACACTGCAGCTGTAGAGTACATCTGCTTTTCTTCATACTGTGATCCATAATGACTCACTGGGTAACACTGAATGAAACTCAGTGCTAGACATATAAAGACAGTTATGAATTTTCAAAACTTTCAACAGCTTTTGAATTATTGTTTGGCCTTATCAACAGGAGCTGGACACTGGCTGAGCACTGTGCTGGTAGATATGATGATAAGTCTCAGCTTTTAGGCATTTTAGAGAATAACTAAGGTGTGTCAATCGTCCTGTGCAGGCAAACCCTTACATGTAAAAGTCACCAAATCGTTATACAGAAATGCTATGAAATACAAACTCAGGCCTGGAGCTCTGGATTAAAAGGTGAGTTGGGGTAAGAAGGTTATCAAACCTGCCTCAGCACTGCCCTTGGCTGCAGATGGAAGAGATATGTGATGGTTATGAGGCCTTGGAGAATTTGGATAGTGTTACAGGGGAGCTAATGGCCCCTAGGTATCAGTGTTTGGGGAAATTTGTAACTTTAGTGACTGATTTCTGCTGTACATGTCAGCACTGCTAATATTATCATATTTATTCCAGGGGAAGGTATAGCAATCTCCTGGAGCAAACTTCAAACTAAACCACAGGTAGCTGTGACTGGGTCCCTTTAGCAGCGTTTCTCCTGCTGAGCTGGATATATGAATTGTAACTCTTGTGACTCCCACAGTGGAGAGTGTGAGTCTCTTAAACCCCAAAGGAGCTGCTTGAGACTGAGAGATGGAGGAGAGCAGAGTGCTGGACATGAGCAGTCTTTCACACAAGTTGCATTGGACAGTGGAGTTAAAAGTTTTGAGGGAGATTAACTTATCTTGGCCTGTTGTTTCATGACTGAGAATTTCAGAGCCTGCAAGGGTATTTCCACCAAAACCAGGGCTGATGTTCTCTCTATTGGAAAGAAAAAGTAAAAATAAAGGGATGAAAACCACATCCAAGTTCTTATTTGTATGTGTTTGCTGTGAATTCTGTGGAGCTATGATGGTTGAAGCTAAAAAATGAAATTCTTTGAAGGCTTGATCACTTATTTCAGGCAATTCCTTTTCTGGCTTAGAGCAAGTGATTTTGCTTTCAGTTTCTACAGGAGTAAAGCCTATCACTATTAAAAAGAACCCCAAACAAAACATATTGAAAAAAATTATTTGACAGTAACATCCTCAAACACTAAAGCTGGCAGTAATTTTACTGTAGCATGGTCACGTTTTTGTAAGGGTTGCCTTGGAAGAAATTTTATGTTCCTAGATGGGACAGAAGATGATGACAAAAGTGCAAATTAGCATAGCAAAAGGAGAAAGCAACAAGGCCTTATCTTTGTCTTTGGATAGTGCTTCTTTTGAATCCATAGAGTCTGAAGCTGTGAAAAGGGTACACAAATTGTTAACCTTACAAAGGTATACCCAACATCTCTAAATTTTCTGAGGAGAGATTGAAAGAAATCGTCTTGTTCTGCACCAACAGGTTAAACATGCATTCCCTTCAGACTAGGCACAGTTTGTCCTGTTCTTCTCCAGTGCTGAGCATCTGTGCCCAGGTGAATATATAATGAGGTGATAAACTGCTGAATGGGGTATTTAATTGATTAGCTGAGTGTTTTATCACTGTGAGCTGGATCCAGGATTGACTTAACAGAACTGAGTGCTAACCCATTGTTAGCAGAGGTTTTTGTGTATTAAATAGTTAATAGTGTAGTTCAGTATAGCACAGCATAGCATAGCAATGGGTATGTGTTTGGATTACACCAGATTCTTCAGGTGAAAACAATTACATTCATATTCAGTGAAGATTAAAGGAAAGATACAAATGTAAAAGTTGTAAGTGTGTGGGTTTGGGAGTTGATGGCAAGTAGGGAATATTGAATGGCATGTCCTGTAGAACTGAGACCATGACGATGCACTGTACCAGTCTCACCATGTCCTTCCAACAGAGGAAGACAGCTTCCTTTCAGGATTCTTTTTACAAGTAACTGTATGAGGCAGTGTTAAAAATTCTCTTTTTTTTCATCCTGCTGAACTGAACTGCATATTACATGGTATCTTGTATATAAAGGGAAATTTTGGAAATGGAAATTAATAATCAAGTGTTTTGTGCATACTACATCCTCAAAGGAAGCCTGTGTGGACTGCTGGTTTACTAGTAACACCTTTTCCCTTGTAGACAAATCTGATTACTGCTTTTCTGCCACATTTGTAAACCAGACATGATACTTCACATTTTAGATACCTCCAAAGCTAAAAACCAAATATTTGTAATTTGCTTTGTGATTCTGGATCACATAATTTTCTGGCATTTTTTCTGTTACATAAAAGGAGTTATATGAATCTTGATTTCCCAGACAGGCTTTATCAAAGACTCAGGGCTAGGAAAAGGCAGCTTTCTGAAAAGTTTGCTATATATTTAACAATTGCATCCCTTCTAAAGATTTCCTTGTGTTTTATCTTCAGGTTGTTAACATCCTGCGGCAAGTCATTGCTTCAGCCTAAAGGTTTGTGGAAGAAATAAACTCTACATGAAAACTGAATGTAATTAAGCCTTACATTCAGGACCCTGATGAGTGATGCACAGGGGGAAGTAGAAGATGGTGAATTTCACAGGGAATGCGACTGAGAAGTGCAATATTAATCATGACATCCATGAAACATTATCTCCTGTGGTGTACATATTTGTGTTTATATTAGGCTTGCCAGCTAACTGCCTGTCACTGTACTATGGGTATTTACAGATCAAAGCTAAAAATGAATTAGGTATCTACCTTTGCAATTTGACTATAGCAGACCTGGTGTACATATTTTCTTTGCCTTTTTGGCTTCAGTATGCTTTACAGCATGACAACTGGACCTACGATGAGCTGCTGTGCAAAGTTTGTGGCATCATCCTGTATGAGAATATCTACATCAGCGTGGGTTTCCTGTGCTGCATCTCCATCGACCGCTATCTGGCCGTAGTGCACCCCTTTCGCTTTCAGCGCTTTCGGACCATGAAGGCTGCTGCCATTGTGAGCATCATTATCTGGGCCAAAGAGATTATCACTTGCTGCTTTGTCTTCACACATGGGGAGATCAGTATGGATGCTGAGAGCCACTTGGTGTGCTTTGAGCATTACCCCATCAAGAAATGGGAGCACAATGTTAATTACTACCGCTTCTCTGCTGGCTTCCTTTTCCCCTTCTTTCTGCTGGCCTTTTCCTACTGTGGGATTTTACGAGTTGTCCACAAGAGTCCCGGCACTCAAAAGAAGAAGAAAATCCAAATTAAAAGACTGGTTTCAAGCACTGTTTTCATATTTTTAGTCTGCTTTGGACCATACCACATCCTACTTGTAGTTCGGAGCTTGTTGGAGAACAACTGCTCATTTGCTGAGAAAATATTTAACATTTACCATATTTCTCTCCTGTTAACTACTTTTAACTGTGTTGCTGACCCAGTATTGTACTGTTTTTCCAGTGAAAGCACTTACCAGAACTTTGTCAAGATAAGAGACTCTTGTCTAACATGTTTAGGCCATCTGAGTACTGAGACAAAGGAATCCTATCCACTGAACACTCCTGAAACTCCCAACAGAACACAGCATGAACGACAACCAGGGTGATTACAAATACCACTTGATGGTTCTGGAATGAAGGACTGCTTCACAACTAATGTAGACAGACTATAGCATTAATCCAAAGGACCTTAATCCTACATCTGCAGCTACAGTCATATTTGTGTATCTGTCTGAATTATTCATGTATTTCAACAGTGTGACCTCCCAAAAGCTTATGAGCAATGCTGTGCAGTGAAACTGTTTCTAGAGGTGCTTGGACCCTGGCAATAGTGAGGAAAGTATGTGCTAAGTCAGTTCAGTTATAATCACATATCTGTTATTGTGCTAGGACTTAAAACCTGTTTTTCTTGATGACTGCATTGACAGGAATAATCCAGTACTCATGGTGTGTAGTTCAGGTGAACTCATCTTTAGCTGTCTTCTGTTTGTCCCTGTAGCATCTAGAGAAAGTAATTCCCAACAAGCTGTCATCATCTGTTGAAAAGGTATGAGACAGAAAAAATTAAATGTCCACATGTATACTGTTAAAAAGAAAAAGCCCAACACTTCTGCAACATCTCTGTAACTCTCTGAAATAACTTATGCCGGTTTCAAAGCCTGCAGAGACCATGCCAGAACCAGATTCCTAAAACAATCACTCCGATAGTGTGAGACATTATGGGAGAACATGCACAAGGAACTCAGCACCTGCTGAGACCTTCAGGCTGTTATTTGACTGTTGAATCTCAGACTGTCAAACCTCATCATAAGGCTCCTAGAGACTTCCAGCAGTGTGAGACTCTGGGCTCCAATGGGTATCAATAACTTGGTTTGCTGACTCGGAAAAGAACAAGAGATTGGTAGTTTGTGAGGCACTTTCATCCCCTATTCTTCTCTGACTCACTGTATTCAAGAATATTTATTTGCATCTAAATTCTACTCCACCTTGATTGTGTCCTTTGCAGTTTGTGTATCTTAGGCAGCACAGATCATGTAGGCAATTAAATAACAATGCATTTGTCAGGGAAGCTGTTGAATGAATCCTGTTTAAAATCTGTTTTTGCCCACACATACTATAGTTCAGGGTTTGGTCATTGTTCAGTAAATACAGTATCAGATATGATGTATGAATGAAATGTTCAGTAAATACAGTATCAGATATGATGTATGTGTCCTGGTTTAGACAGAAACAAAATATAGGAGTAAGCTATACAGCTTGTATATGTATATCTATGTATAGGAGTGGCTTTTAAAGACATGGGAGTTGTGCTCCACTGTATTGTTCCTACCGCTACCTCCTCTCTAGATTTTTTTGGGTTTTTTGATGCACTAATGAATCTTGTGTGACTCTTCTTTGTAGCTGCTACACCGTGAATATTGTCTTGTCCTTTCAATTCTCTGGTTTCAGACCTTCCTTGAAACAGCCCTCTCTCTTCAGTCCAGAGCTGATAGTTTCCAGCAGTATAATCAGTTTTGTTTCTTTGGTTTGCTTTAGAGTCAAAAGATTGTCTAGACAGATGGTCTACTCCTGCTATCTGAATATGTCATTGTAACACAGCCTTGCTTGTCATCAGATTCCAAAAGGAATTTATTCTAACAGTTTTCTGGAAACCACCTTGGGAGTGCAATATTGGATATAATTAGTGGACGTGTTTAATAAAGAATGTTTTTATAATTTTCTTTTTATATTTTTCCACACTATGTTTGAAATAACTATCTTTTAGCTTTGGCTCACAGTTTCTATTTTTGAGACTACAGATCCTCTCCTCCCTCCTCTTGCAGAAAGGATTCATGTCTCCAGTTCCAAGAGGGGATTAACTTTGCTTAGGTTAACATTTGGTTTGTTTAATTATTTTACATTTTTTGTACTTTGACCACTCAGCTGGCTTAATTACCTCACAGCTGCATTTTTTTCTCCTATTTGCACTGTTTAGCTTTATTTTCTCCTAATCTTTCGTCTCATCTGCTGTGTATTCCAAGAGGCTCATTGCTGAGCTTGTACATTGTTAAACACCAACTCCTTGGACCCCCATGACCTGTCAGGCTGCAAGACCCACGTGGTTTGTTCTAGGATTAAATATTTGTTGCCATGTTTATGTGTTGCTTCTGAACAGTTCCCCATGCTGTTTAAACTAGACAACTGCAAGGCAGAGCATGCTGTACTACATGGAATTGTCATCTGAGGGATTAAGGATCATTTGAGTTGGTACATTGATGTGGTCAGCTTTGGTCAGCTGCTGCAGTTTAAAATCAGATGGAAACTTGTGTAACACAGTGCAGCATTCTGCTAACAGTTCTCAGCACTTAACCTGCTAACCTGAAACAGAAAGGAGGGATTTTTTTTTTCTTCTTTTCCCCTTTTTTTCTCTTGAGGCCAATATTTTATCAGTTCTTTCTGTACTCTGTTTGGCTTAGGCTGCAGAGCTGTAACCAATATAGCAGGAAGGTAACTCCTACTCAGAGCTTTTCCTTCCCACTCAGTCAAAACACATTCACTCAAGGGTCCTGCTAAGGTTGCTAGAAACATGCTACACATGCTATTGAAGTACAAGCCATGCTTGGAACTGCACACAAGAAGGCATTTTAAAAGCACACACTAGAGAAAAAGAGAAAGAAATTATTAAATGTTGTTTTTCTTAATGAAATCTGACTGTAAAAACTTGCATTTTGGTGGAAGAAAAGAGCAAAAGCTTACTAAATGAAAATTTTTTGACAAAAGTTAGTGCTTTGAAATATACATTGCACCTGTTAGTGTAATATGTCAGTAGCACAGAGAGAATAAAATCAGCTGCTTCTTTTAAAATGATGCCAAGTTCATTCTGTGAGTTCTGTGCAGCAGTGAACATGGGCTGTGCTGTGGGGTTACTGACGTTGGCAAAAAGTTCAAGCATTCATATGAAATATTTTACTTAATACCTATAGTTTGGAGACTACTAAAAGAGATTTTTTTGAATTGTGAAACTTCCAAGACACTTTTTAAGAACATCCTTTGAGAAGGCTTTAGATAAAACTAATCTAAAAAAATGACTGATCTAGAAAATAAACATTAGGATCTTTGGTGAACTTGAATGTCTAGCAGGAGTCTGGCATTAAGATTTCTTTCTGTCATGTGTTCAACTATTGTATGTCTTTAAAGGCTCTGTATCCTCAGGGACTCAATGAGATTAATGTTCAAAATATGCTGGTGTTTGTGGTATGAAATTATTTTTTCTCATTCTGAAAAAGTTGTTTGTTTTGCATCAAAGAAGGGAAATAAAACTCACTTGCCAGGAAGGAAAAGAGATATAAAGTGTTGCTCACTGCTGGAAGTCTAGCTAAAGGCAACTACCATTTTATGACAGGTAAAGCACCAGTGCTCTAGAGGTGGTGTCAGATGTACCCTCCCCTCTCTGCTGCAAGGCCTGACAGCTGGCAGAACTTCAGTCCTGACACTCACCTGGAGCTAAGGTAAAATCACAGCTTTAAATGACAAAAGCTGGGCACAGTTCACAACCATTTCTCGTGTCCTGCTTCAGTGTTAGTAATCCTATGGGATAGAATTTAATGCTACTTCACTTGGTCTTGTCAGGAGCTGAATTTCTACAACTGGAATTGATGTAAAAATGTATTTACATAATGTTATTTCATACTGAATGCTCATTTTTATTAATTTCTAATTATTCAAATAATTTCTTTATAACAACAGGGTACTCTGAAATGCCTACAGCTTTTCTCTATTACCCTTAGAGTGGCAGAATATATGTGGCAAACTACTAATCTGACAGGAGTTAATGGCACAGCCAACCCTTTACACAGAAGATCTCCAATGCTGCCTTTCTTTTAATTAGTTCCTTATCTCCTCTCATTTCCACAAACTATCCCCCACCATAAGAACACAGTGTTAGAGGGGCTACAGGAAGTATGCAAAGGAGCTCTCACTACTGTAACACTGCAGTTGTGTTTTGAATCTTCCCTCTCTACTGTAGCTGTTTTCCTCACCACAAGTATTTTTAAATTCACGTTGCTACAGGAGTTACTTCCTGTGGCAGCTATGAGGTTAGTAAATCAAGAACAGCAGTGCATTAATATCTCACTGTAATTTCATGCTTTCTTTGTAAAAGCCAGATTTTACAGTTTAATATCATTTAATATTCATTTTCCATTATACATTTACAGAAAAGAAAGGTAGACCAAGTGGATTTTATCTTCTTGTTTCAGAGAGATGTTGCAAGGATAACAATGAAAGGCTGTGTGTGGTCGAGACACCAGAGATGAAAACTCATCTTTTCTGATCTTGTGCACCTTGTAAGAGCCTCAAGAATCAGGAAATGACAGGGGAGCAACTCTTGATGCAGAACTCATTATGGGAAGTCACTGCTGTGCTTCCTGCAGCAGCTTTTCAATCATTAGTGAATGGGTGTTGTAGAAGGGCAGCCCATCCACTTCCATCTCTAGACTGGCAGTTTTGCCACTGCGGACCCCGAGCTGCACAAGTGTTTTCAGAAGCTTTTCTTCCTTGAAAAAAACAAAGAAACAAAGTATAATTAAAATTATGAGTCAGACAAGAGCAGTCATCAAGATCTTTATTTTAATTCTGGGAGAGACTGACCATTTCCTCCATATTTATTTTGCCATCAACTTGCAAGTACTATTTTGTCCCAAAGAATATGTTTAGCATGTGGAGCTCAAGGAGTGTCAGATGGTTTATAATCTTGACTGCTATTTAATCACTGAATATTATTTTTCTCCACACTACCTCAAACAGAACATTAGTGTCGATTCAGAAACATAATTTTTTGCCTGGTTTCAAGTTCCCATATTGCACAAATCAGAATCAGAGGAACCCAAAGTATCTCAAAAATCCATCTGTGGTTTCCCCAGCAAGGCAGCTGGCTACAGCTGCATTTTTATAGAAAAATAACATAAGGGAAAGAGGATGCACCAGGAAAAAAGGTAACAGAGAGCACCTGCATGGGCTGCACACTCACTCTCCTTTCCTGCAGTTTCTCTAATCTCTCTGTGCCTTTAGCCCTCTCTGCCCTTTTCACTATTGATTTTATGAGAATTCTGGTTGCTTAGGGAAGGAGCAGGGAGAAAACAACCTCAGAAATTGTGCTTCCTTGGCATGCTCTGAACTAGCACATGCTTTGTTTAGAACTATAGCTATTTTCTTGCTTAACTAATATAAGCAGATAACAAAGTGTGTTCCAAGTTGAGCTGTAAAAGTACAAAGAGGGAACAAAATCCTTTTTTGTGAGATATGGGCCAGTTAGCATTGTGGGATGAAAAGACGGGATAAAATGAGCTCTGAAAAAAACTCAGGGAACAGTGAAATTTCAAGATTTGCTTTCAAGTGGATGTAAGTCTGGCATAAACTGCTCTGCTTTTCATTTGTCATGAAATGTACATGGTAAAACTTCCTATTTTTTAGCATTTACTATAGTGAGAATTTATTCCTTGAATTCTGTTTATAAAAATCTAAGAAAATTAAAACCTAGTCACTTTTTAGCTTCCCCTATGCCAACCCTGTGATAGGTTATATAAGGCCTTGAAACACTCACCTATCTGTCTTTTCCTCCCTTTCTTTACTAGGAATGTATTTTCTGGTCTTTTGTCTACTGTGCCATTTCCATTTCCATGGAAATTGCTACTGCAACAATCCTACCAGTGTCCTTGACAAAGAGTTCTCTAGGTTTTAACACTTCTTGTTTGACATTATCACACAATAACCTCTAGCAAAGTTCTTTATTTATTATTTCATAATGATGTTACAATATTTTTTTCGTAATTCATTTGTGGAGACACAAATGAATGATGAAAAAAAATTATAACATTAGAATATCTAATTTACTCTTATAAAATCTTAGGACTTTTTCTAGGAACATTTCTAAACCACTAAGAATACAGTAGCTGTAGATCTGAATTGAGACACAATATGGTTGTATTTTACCTAATACAGTACATGGCCAAAATATAATCATTTCTAAATGAAGCAAAGCATGCCCTGCATGATCAATTCAGTTTAATTTTGTAACCTGGTCTCTGAATGCACTTTTAAAGATCTGTCTTTTATTTCCTGGTAAAACATCCTAATTCTCAGCTACAACAAAATTAAATGAGGCTCTGGTTTTCTATAAAGGAAAAATATGCAGTTACATGGTGTCAGCAGTGACACCGCTATTTAAGGAAATTATCTGGATACATTAGTAGCATAAAATTTGCTACTTTATAATTTATAAAATTATAAATACACATCAGTTTATATCATATGAATGATCATACAGATTAATGCAAATAGATACAACTGATCTTTCTGCATGACAGAGGTTTCTCTTATCACTGAGTGTATTTAAATGCAAAAGGGCAAAGGATATTTCTCTTGTCACGAAAGAGACACCTAAATTGGATACAAAAAATGTAAGCTTTAATATGAATAGTTTGTGCTACACATTTACATATTAGAGCTCTCTGATCTGCTTATATGAGGTAAAAGTTTGTTTGCTTAATACTGCATAACTATGCCTGATAAACCATAGCCTGTCATCAAATACTCCTGTTTCCATTTGTATAGCATGCTTCCTTAGCTGTACAGGGCTGCAATTTGACCACAGTTCTCTTATGTTGGGAGTGGGGTAACTGGAAAAAATAATCAAATTAATAGAAAAATATCTCATTTGTTTGTGTTTTATTCAAGGGGAAAAACTTCCTTATGAATAACAAAGCTAATAAAGCACACTAAAAAGATGTCACACCTTTATATAGTTATAACATAATTGATATTCTTATAGGTCATTATTAAAAAAAATACTATACAGTTAATATGTTGCCATAAATAAAGAGTTCAGTAAAAGAACAAATGTTTAATGTATTAACCTATTTGTGAGATGCAATGAAATGCTTGGCTGTAGAAGTTTAGCATCAACTACATTTGGATATGTATGAATGAATTAATTTCATTACAGTCACTTGGTGTAAAAGTACTATGAACATCTGAAAAACCAAGCCAATACCATAATCAAATTATTAAGCAAAAGTAAATGTAAGCAAAGATTGTTTAGGTCCAGTTGTTTCTTATTCTTGCAGCTCTCACCATGGAACAACTGCTTTGCAGCATTCCAGGGTAAGATGTGTGTAAAGGCTCATCCAAGAATTCAGAACAACCTTAGTTTGCTGTTCAGTGGGAGGGGAGAGCTCTGCAGTTCTGGGGTTTGGCAGTGCAATCCTGATGCTGCTTGAACACCAGCCTGCAGGGAAATAATGTTGGTGCTTCAGGGGAAGTGTTCACTTAGTAATTATGACCTACAGCATTCATGGAAGTGCCATTTCTGAAGAAAAATAAAGCACATTTTAAGAAAGCTGTCTGGTCCAAAGGGACTCCTTCAAACATCCTCTTTCCAGTTGCAATCACAAATATAAACATCAAGATGGATCTGCATGGTGTTGCTCTTTATTTCACTAGGATAATTATTATAGCATTAAGTGAAGCTGAATTTTGCAGAAAGTAGCCATATAAACAGAAATGGTCTGATTTTTTTATACTAATGGAGTGTGTGAATACTAATGTATTCAATCTTCTGCACTGCTCATTGTTGTGTGATTTATAGTTAAAGATATCATATTTTCTTGTTAGACATTTTGTCATTTTCTCTCCTCCACAAAACTGTTTCCATTAATTTTATCTCAATAGATTTTAGAATTGCACTTTCAGTAGTCCATTACTGAATCATTAATATTCCCATCTGTATAGCTTAGTAAAACAAAAACAAGAAAGTTTTCCTGTACACAGTATAACATTTAATTACACTATCTCATTACCAGGAATTTTGATCATAGTCATTTTAGGATGCATTAATTTAAAGGTCAAAAACTAGGAGATGCAACTGGAAAAAACAATGAAAACTGAAAAGGAAAATAATTAATCTATTTTTTAAAAAGACTGTGTTGAAAAGGGACATATAAGCTTTGTTAAGCTATATGGCTGTGCCAAGTATTGTGATCAGTTACAGATTTATGACCTTTAGATGAAAAACTAAGATAGCAAAAATTAAAAATAATAAAAAAAAGAGATATACTCTAAAATACCTAAAAGGTGCTTTGTTGGAATTTCATGCAGAATGTCCTGTCATCTCAGGAGAAAAGCTTTGTTTTGGGCAATAGCTATGCTAGATGGATTGCATTTTGCTTAGCATTCTTGGAGGTCACACAATAACTTTGTCCAAATCTCTGTAGAGGTACTTGGCTATTAATAAAGCTGAATTTTGAAGTTCCTAATTTATTGCAAAGTTGTGTTAAGTGTGTGTGTATGTGTGTATAGACAGATTTATTATTTTTTTAACCACTGCCAAGTTAAAAATAGAAGCACGTGCTTAGCAGGATGAGCACAGATCAGTCATTTCTCACCCTTACTTTTTCTCAGTCTGAAACCTTTGCATTCCCAGAATATCACACTGTACAGAGCTGCATTAGGCAAAACATGTTTAAAAATATTCATGGACAAGTTTTTTTCCAACTTTACGTTAGAAACACTCAAAACTAATTGTAGAAAGGTTCCAGCAAACTAGAAAAGGTGGAAAGATCAGGAGTAAGGTACAAATATCAGAAGTATGGAGTAGCTACTGCATAAGAATTGTGACTTTCGATTTTGGAAGCAGACATCTAAAGGACACTACAACAGAGGGTTATAAAATCATGAATGAGGCTAAGGAAGCAAACGGGGAAATTTAATCACTGTATCTCAAGACAAGGATTTCTTGCATTGCCCATAAAATTGTAGCACCGTCTTCTGCTTGAAGCTACAAGACATGAATACATTCATATTGGAGGATTTTTATTTGCAATCTGTCTTGAATCCTTTGTGGAAAACAGTCAAGGACAGCGTGGCTGCTCCTTCACAAGGAACCCCCAGAAGTCCCCAAAGACCCTGTGAGGGTGAGGTATTGAACCGGGCCAGGCAGGATTCAGCAGCTAAGGCCCCTTCCATGTCCCTGCCAGAGCAAGCCCCAAGCCCAGGCGCACAGGACTTGCCTTGGTGAGGGACGGAAGCGCCGGCAGCCAGAGCCGCTGGCTCGGCGTGCGCGGGAAGCCCAGAGCTCTGCGCAGGTAGCGGCCGTGGATCTCGCAGCAGCGCAGCACAGACAGAGCACAGGCAATGGCGTAGCCACCCCAGTTAGAGACCCCTGCAAAGAGCGGCACTGTGAAACCAAACCGCACAAATTGGCTGCTTAGCGTCCTGTGCCAGAGATAGCTGGGTTAGGAACAGAGAAACCTGAGCCCAAGGGCAATACCGACCGCCCGGCTCTCAAGTTGAGCTTTGCTGAACATCTCTCTCTCACTGAATTTTATTTCATGCTGGTGTAAAAGAGAATTTTAACTATGACATTCGACTTTTGTTGAACATCAAGTACTTTAAGAACATACATTTGTCCTTGAGTGATTATTGAAAGAACTTATCTCTTTGTATCTCTTTGTAACTTATTCTTTTGGGCAATATGACTAATTTATACCTGATAGGGGCACATTCTAAACAGAATTTTATCAATTATACTGAAAATCTGTATGTGCACAGACATTTTAATTACCATACAGATCACTTCTGCAGTCTTCCTTATTAATATTTGTTAT
Source organism: Anthoscopus minutus (assembly GCA_013399455.1). Taxonomy (NCBI): domain Eukaryota; kingdom Metazoa; phylum Chordata; class Aves; order Passeriformes; family Paridae; genus Anthoscopus; species Anthoscopus minutus. Next base: position 56,887 of record VWYI01021256.1, on the reverse strand, counting down.
TCAGTAACCTGGTCTAGTGAAAGGTTTCCTGCCCACGGCAGGGGGACTAGGAACTAGATGATCTTCAAGGTCCCTTCCAACCCAAACCATTTGAGGATTCTATGGATCTATGATTTTATATAATGGGTGATTTTTCAAGAATACTCAGGATTTGCCCAACTATTCCCAATTAAGTGCACTTTGTTCATGGAACATTCTCAATTTTCAGTCAGTTCTACTGAAGCAACAGGCACTTAACTCTTCAGAAAATGTACATAATAGAGAGTTTGACCAGTTTGCTGAGGATGACTTGGAAAGGCCCAATAAAAATTACTTGGAAAATGTTTTCTTATCAGTTCTATTCTCAAACATCAGCTACTTTCCCAGCCCACCAAAAATCCCTTACCAGCTACAACAGTAAAATCAGCTTCAACATCACAAGCTATAACATCTCCATTTTTTATGTGCTTCTTTACAGCATCTTTTACTTTGCCCATTCCTAATTCATTTCCTCCATCTCCAACACCTTTATAAGAGAGAGAAAGACAAAATGAGTATGAACACAGCATATAACTGACAATCCCTTTAGAAAACATCCCATTTCTTCCCCACAGTTGCTGCAATAGTTCATGGCTCTATTTGAGATGGTTTATCCTCTTCATCCACAGCACCTAAAAACAGAAGACTGTGAATGAAATAGCTGAAATCATCATCTCTTACATGCTAACCTTTAAGCTTATACATGCAATGTACACTGTACATTACCTGCATGCAAAAGAAATCAAAATTATCAAGTAGCTGTGAACTGCAGACAGAATCAAGACAGTAAACTTTGCTTATGGAAGGCCTTCCATGAGTATTCTATATAATATGTTATTACAAGGACATCAGCACAAATAAAGAAAGAAGATAGAAAATTAAACCCAAGTCAACCTGAGAAATCAGCCAACAATTCTATGATAAAGCAAGCATAGAAAACTTTGGCTTGTTACAAGCTTTAATTACTAAAAACCAGAATAGAAATAACAATTATTGCAGAAAGACAAGCAAAAACAAAAAAGGATTTGGGTAAAGGCAGGCCTGACTGCACTGCCCATCTCTTTGATACAAATCACCAACATGCCACAGTACACAAAGAGCCCAGCCCTGTATACTATTACTGTGTTCATTTTCCATAGTCACTTACCAAAAAAAGAGCTAGTCTTTATTATTTAAAATTTTCTTATGTACTGGCTGTGGGACCTTGATTTTTGTTGCGCAAATAGAAACACTGTCTTGGTGATTTTAGTGAAATCAGTGGGATCTATGCAATTTCAGGAAAAATCTAGGCAACCTGGTATTTGGGACATAAAGTTGTCAGATGTCATTTACATACCTGGAGATAAGGGTAACATATAAACTAGCAGTTTACATATAGCTGGATAGTACCTCTAATCTCTTACCAACAGATAAAAAACTAGATTAAAATAATTTATTATTTATAATTATTAATAAATTATTATTACTATTTAGTTGGAAATTAAAATTTCTCTTTCATCTGTTAGTCTGAATGGTATCTTCTTCAGTTTGAAGATTTTACAGAAAAATCCTAGACCATGTCTGTGAAGCAGAACAGTGCAGAGCTTCAAGTCCTCACTGCAATATATCAGATTTGAATTTGAAATGTGACTGTGCTCTAATGCATAGCATGTGTTACAGAAGAGAAATTACAATATTTATAATTTGCACTTCAAGCCCTGAAAACTGGTAAATTTAACACTTTTAGTAACTGCATAAATATCTCAAGTGTCTGTTGCAAATTTCTTCTTCAAATGAAATGGAAAGTTATTTCTCAGCAGCAATTTTTTATTTCATTCCTTAAGTCTATCCAGTCAAGTAAGGCATAACTGAGTGACACATAGCTTACATAAAAGGATTTGCCATGGAACAGCTACTCTTTTTTATCTGCTTTAATAATCTGCTCACATTTATTTTACCATTGAGAGTTAATGGTGCTTTCAAAAATCTCTTTATTGATGGTACTTTTCAAACAGGTATTGATATAATCCTGGTACTTTTATCCTCATATATAAATATGGAAGTTCTACTGCTTTGTGTGAATCACACACAATGCTCTAATTTTTCTTATGCTCAAAATTAAAATTTTTGCACTTAATAAGTCTTTATAAAGGCTAAGATGGATTCTTGTCCCATGAACACTTTCTCTAACTGAAATATATCCATTGCTCAGGGCATTTTCTATCAGTCCTGCTTTGCTTTTCCTGTCTTTTCGGGCATCCTGTCACCAGGATGGCTGCACAATTAGTAGATCTATTGCTGTGGATGGATCCCATTTGTGTGACACTGGGAAGAAAAGAACACCCCACTGTGAAGCCTCCTGTCCCATCTGTTTTCTTCTTCCTCCACATATTGCCAGAGAAGTGTATTTTACTGTAGATCTCCAGAGTGAAATTCACCTGTGCAAACACAGCCATCCACTCATAAGCCAGTCAGCTACACTGCTTTTAGAGTCAGCAGAAACACTCCCTTCACACATTCAGTTCATCTCACCCCAAGGCAGACATCTCAAATATAGATGTCTGAAAATAGGCAAGATGAATACTCTTCTAAAGGCCCAATTTCTTTCCAGGCAAAGGAAAAATAGTTCTGCTGGATCTTCCATGCAAGTTCCCACTGACTATATTGTTTTCTGAAACTACATTCATGAAATATGCAGGAGACGTCAGTCTTCTGTGCTAAAAATCTTTTGTATGAAAGGAAAATGTGTGACCCTATTTTTTAATGCAGTTCTTTGGAAAGCTTTTCATTAGCTCCTATATAAATAGCATATAGCTATGTCAATTGTATGACAGCTGAAAGAAATAATATTGGTTCCAGTAAGATCTCTTAATCTTTTATTTCAGTCTTATGTGGAAAATGAGTCCCTTCCAAACTTAGCCTTTCATGTCTTCTTATTCTGTGAATTCCTCAAGGCTGCTCCTCACTCCCTGAGTTTTTAGGCTGTCAGTCCCCATACAACTGTAGGCATTGGTCATGCTTTGTCTGTGGTGGAACTACCAGATCAGAATTTTTTAAAAATACAGATCTTGTTTTATATGCAACACTTGACAGAAATTAATGAGCACGTAACAAATGTTCTAACATTTCCCCTCTCCACCTACTGACACAGTGCTTCTTGCCACAGAGCACACTATATAAAGCACTTCTGTAGGCTGAAAACTTGAACTTTCTGGTAATTCTAGCCTATAAGATTAATCAAGTACTCCACCCTAATTCTGTACAATATTTGCATTTATTTTGGAACTAGTCATATGCTTCCAAATTCCTACTGACCATAAAGAAAGTTGAAGACAGCCCCACCAGAAAACTTATCCTCATCAGTAGCAACACACTGCTATCAGTAATGAGAGACAAAACACGAAGGCCACAGTGTCTAAGTTAAACTACACTTTGCAGAAACACATTGAACAACTCAACATCCAAACCAATAAATTGCTTCATGAATAAAATATCAGACAAAAAATTTACTGTGATAAGCGAAACAAGAAATGTTAACTAGGTAACAGGCAAAGTAAGAAACAGTTACATTGTTTTCCTATAGTGAGACATAGTGAATCTGAATAACTGCTTTTCTTCTATTTCACAAGCCTGTGGTATTTTTTTATTAATGACATTTCATAATTTGAATATTCAGAGAATGTTGGAAAAAACTACATTCTGCTGAATAAATTCGAAGTCTCGGCTGGCAGAACATTCTAAACTCCACCAAATGAATAATATACTCTGAGCTGCTGTGGGGGATACTTGAAGAGATTAGGGTATTTTTACTAAAGGAATCAGGTTGTGATGTTATGTAAGTAGCTGAGAGATCAAATTCTTGTATCAACAGCCTAAAATCAGGGATAGGCATTGAAACTAGCATCAGCAGATAAAGCTCTCAGGCATTTTGCTAGACATCTTTACACAACAGCTTTTCCTATGCTTATTCAGTCAATCTTTGCCCTCTGCTGAGATTGCCAAGACAGTGCCATCTAGAGTGCTTCCTTTTCAAGGTTGGAAGGTACATCTTATGAATAGGCAAAAAAACAAATTAAATCTAAATACAAAGTACTGCTAATTTTACAATAATAAAAAATTACCAGTGAAGTCCTCTGCTACACAGTTTTTAAATGATACCAGAAAATCAGCAAAATCAGACTATGCAGTATCTCTGCAGAAGCTCTCTAAATTCTGAAGAAACAATTGAAAAACATCAAAACTGAGACACCAAAGTTCCTGTGCTTTTGGTAATACTTAGAAGCGAGTCCACAGCACTATAAGAAGAAACAAAGCTAAATCAGCAGACATGTTATGATGTGACAGAAATCAGTCTGGCATGACTACTTATTTCTAATTTAATCTTACTATCTACAGAGTTTATAAATCTCCAAAACTCTCATTTGGGCCACACATGACAGCAGGAAGCATTTGATTGTACAAGATGTACAATGGTGTATGGCATATTTCTTCAAAACCAGATCCAAATAAGCTTTCAAGAACAAAAAGTTTATTGCCTCAAGAGAAGAGCAGCATGTTGACAAAAGCATTTTCATTAGAGGTATTAGCAAAGGCCAATGTTGCTTTGGTGGGAAGGACAAGGCATTCCTTTAAAGACTCTTAATGTATGCACATATTTTGTTGGAGAAGGACTATTTCAATAGATGCAAATATGTAATCCCTGCTTAAAGGACAACATAAACAAAGATTCTATCCAGACTGCTGTTCTACCTTAGGTGTAAAAATCATAAAACCAATACTTTAATAAGTAATGCTACCATCCAACAACCATTTATGTTCTCTGTTGCCTTCAATACAAAAAATACAGAATAAAGTTACTATCAAAAACTCCACTTAAGAGTGTATGTGCATAGACTTATGTATAGCTAATACATCTGGGCTTGCTTTTTTGATTTTTTGTCCTTAAATAAATTTGAAATAAAATATTTTTTTTCTTGGCTGTAAGAATCCTTCAATAGAAACTTTAATTTTTTTTTCAGCAGTGGTGTCTTCAAATCCAGTCATAACAAAGAGCTGTAGCCTGAAAGCAGCCACTCAGCACCTGCCTCCTGCTCCCATTCACTACCAGTAAGAGCTTCTGCTCTGTGCTTCTCTTGCTTCTGAGAACATCATACAAGCACACACTTACCTGTTGTTGTGACTCCTGGAATAGTTTGTGCAGCTAAAAATAGGTCATCTATGGGATCCACGAGATGTTTGATGTTAACTTTCCTGGCATTGTAATAATTGCCATCAGCAGCCATCCCTGCACGCTCTATTGCTACCAGGTGATCAAATCTGGTTTGAGGTCAGTGAAAAAACAGAGGGGAGAAATCAAAGCTGTGATGTTCACTTGAAAAAATTTCTGTTGGCTGTTTGTGCTTGGTGCTGCTTTTTGACTATTTGGGATTTAAGGTAAAACTTGGATACTCTTGTTATTTCTGAATGTAGTTGTCTATGGTTTCTTTTTCAAAGGTTAGTTCAGGCTTTTTTAAGCAGGTTTAGAGCAGCTCCCCCAAACCACATTTGCTACCAAGAAATGGAGAAGTTCCTGTTCCTCCTAGCCAGCAAACTATTGGGCCAGCCATCTGGCCTGGCTCGGTTTCACATTAAAGCAGACGGTATCTTATAAAATATTAGTCTCTGTACGTGTGTTAAAAGAAAACAAAAAAGTGGAAAATTAATGATCATCTAAATCCTTAGTGCAAATATATTCCCTGCTTAAAGTACATTGCCTGGCAAATATTCATCTGTTTCTAGTTAGGCAATGTTTGGGTTTGGGTCTTTAGATTCGGAGGATTTATTTTTTAAGTCTATGGCCATTTTGTTGGTTATGAAAGTAGACAGATGTGCTGCAGCTGTCCTAAATTTTAGGTAGAACTAGAGTACTCAGTTCTGCCACTGAATGTTAGAATTAAGTTATTTTGCTTCTGTTTCTCTGACTTTACTGTCAAGAGGTTACTAATTCTGCTGAATTGCTTAATGTTCTTGTGGGTGGGTATCTACAAAGATTCTAGAGACCTTTAGCAGGTTAGCTGTCTACTTAAAAAATACTTAAGCTTTTTGGGATTAAGGGACCAATTTAAATAGAATCTGCCTGTACTTTTATTAAGCATAGCTATAAAAGACATTTTTAAAACAACACATAAAAAATGAAGACAGTGTCATGCATACTATTACAGTACAGACTAACCTGTGGAAAGAAATGGAAATTCAAGAAGTTAATAAAGCAAATACCAGGGTGAAAGACCTAAAGAATGCAAACTGAGGGCAATTACATTAAAATACTTCACAAGGAGAGATCCATAAAAATGAGCAATGTATGCCTGCTTCAAGGAAATTTAAGTTGCATGCTAAGTAATGAAATGAGCATACAGCTACTTAGCAAATCCTCCAGTGCATTAACCCTAATCACACTATTACAAACACATGACATTTTATTACGTCAGATCAGATTCCTTAGCTGTCAGACTAGAGCTAAAGCTCTAGAAAATGCACACTTTCCACAGTTCTTTTCTTAGCTCTTTCACTGACTTTGATATAATACTTTTTGATCTTCTCAATGATTTAAAAATTGATAAAATAATATGTAGTGTATATATATATATTTATAGAATAACAGCTGAAAATATTTTAGAAATTTTTTGAAGGAAAAGAACTATTGATATATGAAGAATTGTTTCTCTTTTTGTACTCTGGAAGTGCATAATTGCAGAATAATGTGAAATTCTTTACTCTGTGTATGCTCCAACAAAAGTACTTGGCTTCAAAGTTTGTTCTGTGCATTCATTGTCTTAAGGATTTAGTTGCATCCATTGTGTCTCCCTAGACCGTGGCCCTTATTTTTATTACAATTTTGCACAGTAGATGTGTGACCCATTCTCAAAAAGGGAATACACATACCTAGGTCTTCCAGGATTCCCATTCTCACACAAAAACATTAAAGCTGAATTGGCACTTTCCCTTTGATAACTCAATAGAGGGATGGGTTTCTTCAGGATTCCTAAAGGAAAGCAAGATGAAATTCAGATACTACTTTTTTTTTTAAATGTTTCTTTGACTAACTTAAAAAAATAAGAAAGCAAAATTGCTAGAACAGTAAGAATTCAATGTCTTTACACAGTTCTTGATCAGCTCCCTGTATTCTTACTATAATTTAAACTTGTTTAGATGTAAATGCTGTTAAATGGGACCTTGAGGTAGAAAGCAGGACTACAAGAATAAGAACAGACATCCAGAATTTATCACAAGCAACTCATTCAGAATCGGTACCCAGATATGTACACATTAACTTGATGCCAGCTAGGTTGACAAAATGTTATTGTGGCAATGATGAGCAGAGCTTAGAGGATGAATTCACTAGGGGAAAAAAAGAAGCCCTGCACTAAGTGACAGATTAAAACTGAAGCAAACCTTGGCTCGAATTAGCAAGATAAAACCTGAAAAACCCATGTCTCTTACCTATTTGAACAGCTTCTTCAATAATCTTTTTATTCAGATCCATGGCTCTCTGATCTGTAACTATGGCAACCTGTTTCTCCAAGGCCTGCAGCATAGCTGCAATGGCAAGGGCTCCCGGGGGGCCGTCGTTCTCCTCGGGCGGCTGGTGGCTGAAGTGGGTGGGAAATCCCGTTGTTATCAGCACGGACTGCGCGTGGGACATGGCCAGGCACGCCCCCAGCAGCTCGCCCTGGCGCTGCAGGTGCAGGATACCCCGCTCTCCTAGACAGGTGGTTTTAAAGAGAGCAGTACATGTTAATGTGTTGTTCTCCTTTTGAAGTTTCCCTCTCTGTGAAAGTACAGACGTTATTGACATAAAATGAGTTAAAAAAAAAAGAGAGAAACCTCTGGTCAAGGCAGGAATTGGGGTAATTTCCTCAGGAAACCTAAGATGATGTAGGATATGAGTGATGAAGATGATGAGCTGTGCTTCCAGGTTAAGAATGTCAGCTTTGGAAAATTATTATATGTAGCATTTCTAAGTCTAAGTGTAAATAGCTGTTTCTGAGAGCTTATTGCATATTGTTTCCTTTCCTTTGGCCCTATGTTTCCCTTTGACAGTCCTGCTAGACCATGTTTAGCTACTGAAGCTAGATTGCAGCTCAAGTATCCCAGACCTTACAGAAGTTCTGATGCAGACTTCAGATATGTAAGCCGGTCCTTTGTCTCTATTTAACTCTGTCCCCATTGGGAAGAGCTAACTCCCAAATAAATTCCACTTTATGAAACTATTAACCTCAAAAGTGAGGTTTCAGAGACATTGTAAATTACCTGGGAACCTCATAAATTCAATTAATACAGTGGTATCCAGGTGACTGCTAGAAGTTGTTGTAACACTTCATGTAGCAGAGAACCATGTTACCAGACCTTGAGAAATAGGTGAACATTAACAGAAGTCTCTTCTCATGGGTCAGACCCTAAATAGGCAACACTATTATCTGTGTATGGCTTTCATTGTCTAAACACTTCCTATCCCATGCTCCTTCCCTGTCACTTGGAAAAAAGTTCACAGCTCAGTTCTTTCAATTTGCTAGTACTCAAGAAAACCATGAGCGCCAGCATGATGGGCTTACAGAGGTAAGTCTTCACTGTTGTTTTCCAATCTCCTCATATCTTCATCCTTCTTGCTCCCCTCACCCCTACATTTTGCTCTTTTAGTCCTCAATTTCCCCTTTGGCATTTCTCCCCCTATTCCTCCTAAATAACACAAAGGCAATACACAGATAATGGACAGATAAAAAAGTTCAGAAAGCACAAAATTAACAGAAGCAGAATACAAGTCTTGGAGATATGTGGTATATTAACTGAGACAAAGTACTGTACTCTCCTTTAGCAATAGAAGGAGCTAACTTTTAAGTTAGGTCCTGTATTTCTGCAGAGCCTGATATCGTGCCAAGCCAGCTCCAGAGAGTGGGAAAGGAGAGGCCTTGTGAGTAAAAATAAACAGACCCAAATGTATGCACACAGCCCAAACTCAGAGCTTGGGAGAGCTGGGCGTAAGCTGTTTTCCACTACTGCCTACAGAAGATTTCAGAAAATTTATGGCACACTGAGCTCAGACTTTACAGCAGCCAGAGGGGACTAACTCAGTGTGTATTTTAGGAATGGTTGCACTACTCAGTTTGCCTTTACTTTCCTCTCTTCCTTGCTCACACAGGCAACCCCACTGCCCAACCTTCCATGGTGGCCTGGTCACCTGGTCCATCACATAACACCTGAGTGATGGATATGTCAGCAGAAATTAATGTAATTCCACCCGTCAGAGAGTGGTGTTTGAGAAACACATGCAACTACCAGAATTTTCTGGTATAATCACAGTAGTCATGAATATAAGAAATGTGCTATTTACTCCATAGTGAATACCCATGTAGTTGTTAGCAGCAAGCTGAGGTGCCCTGTACTTCACATACCAATTTCAGTTTTACTCAATAACAGTTCCTATTCCTTGTGGACTCTAAAGTCTGCTTCTGTGTACTGTGGGAGCATATATTCATCAAGATCAAATATTCCATTACCCACAATGAATGATTTTGGCCAGACTCTGATATTAACCACAGTAACAGAAAATATAAGACCTAGTTATATAAACTCACTGTATTCCATAAAGAACTCTTATAATCACCTTTAGAGTCTTACTGTGTTCTTGAATTTAAAATACCTAAAAAGGCAGGATAGGTGGTATCTACCCCATAATGAATCCATTAAAGGGAAAGGTTTTGTTTATACCTGGATCTATTCCAATTAGGGTCTCTAGAGTCTTTATCTTTTGGGCTGCTTCTGCCGACACAATACTGAAATGCAGAGGATCTTGAGAGATGCAGTGGACCTGTGGGTCTCCTCCTAAGGATCTGACACTGTCATTCTTTAGGTCGGTAATGAACATGCAGCCAGGAGAATGAGTAAAAGCTAATGGAGCTCCTAAAAGGAATGAAAAAACTTCAGTTAAATGTTATTATTGCAATGTAACAAATTAGAGGGATGATAAAATTGCAAGCTACTTAATATAACCGAGTCCCTGCCTGATTACACTTATAAAAACAGGTGATATTTGAAGTTATATTGGAGCAATTAGTATACTTTGAGAAAGAAATGTACACATGTACATGTGAATATGTTTTTACTTCTAGAAAGCCCATGGGTAGTTGAGATCAGTTTTTACCACAATGCCCTCTTTGGTCTAAATTTGAGGCAACCTAAGAATGGACTCTGGTACCCTCCCAAAAAGTCTGATGTAATGGTGTTTGTCCTCCCAAGTCACCACTACCTCTGATGGGGCTCTGCTCTCCTGGAGATGGCTGAACACCTGCCTGCCCATAGGAGGCAGTGAATTAATTCCCTATTTTGCTCTGTTAACATGCTTGGCTTTTGCTTTCCCTATGAAACTGTCTTTATCTCAGCCTATGAGTTTTCCAGTTTTTAGCCTTCCAATTCTCTCCCCAGTTCTGCTGGCTGGGGTTAAACCACGACAGTTCAAACTGGCAAGGAGTAACAACAAAAGGGCACCAGTAAGTGCTAGCAAAGGAAATACGAGTGGCCTCTAAAACCCTGGAGAAAAATAAGCTTCTTGAGATCTGACAGCACAGTAGCTCCCTAAGCTGTAAATATTTCCTGTCTTTATACTGACTCCAGAAGTCCAAATCCAGGCAATACTTGATCTGGCAAAATTGGTACCTTGTTAGGTAAATCATAACTGGTATATTTAAATAGGCAAAACTTTCTTTGTTAGGAGGGTGAAAATGGAGAAGACATTTTTTTCACTAAGTACATATGTGCTTGGTTTGAGCTACATCTGTATGGACTCTATGATGAGCAATTCAAAGCACCTGGGAACATGGCTGTTGAGGTTTGCTCTACCTCATCAAACCCTGTGAGCAGACAATTTTTTGTGACAAGATAGCAGATTCATCTAACGTATGGGTACTGGTGGTATGGCAGATTTTAAACTTTCTAGCTGAGAAAGTAGCACAGCAAAATAAAAACTATCCAAAAATTTCCTGGAATGCACTAATGACAACTGGTTTTAATAAAGAAAATGGAGAAATAAACAAAAGTGAAAGTCTGTTCCAGGCAAGGGCAGGATAGACAGCCACTTGTGCAACAGATTGGAGTGACATTGTCACATTTTTTCTCTCTTTTCCCTGCAACAAGGATGAGGAAGATGAGGAAGATGAATAGGTTTGCTGAAGAATCCAGGAAAGAGTAGGATTTTCAGCATGGATTTGGGACTGCAGAAAAGAGATTGTATGTAAGAAAGAGAAAGAAGGCTCCTTCTAGAGCTGAATATATCAGAGCAGGTGTTGAGAGAAGTTCAGTTAAACATCTATAAGAAACCACAAGGATCCTGCAGGAGAAAAGGACAAAGCAGATGACTTCCCAGGGTTCTCCCAAATATGCTGCCTATAATTATTAATTATTAAGATTCTTTTTCAGTAAGAATGAAAATACAGTATTTCATTTCCACACTAGTGACTTAGCAAAGTATATAATACTGTTACTATACTACTGTTGCATTTTCTTGCCCTTTGTGCTCATGCCTGCATAAATGACTGCACACAGTGCAGCAACACCATGCAGAGGAAAAAGTTTCATTTATGTAAAGTGTGTCACATTTACTTAATTTTGGAGCAAACTAAAAACTCCACATTCTCCACGAGACACTGAAGAACCCTTTTCCATGTCAATCAATTTGCTAGCTCTTGACAACATTTTGGAAAGACTTCTAGCTTCCCTTTTTTTCCTTCTTTTTTTTTCTTTTTCCTTTACTATAGCTTTACTTCAATGTAGTACAAAATAATATTTTAAAAGAAAGAAGCTTAAAAATTAATACCTTTAAACTTCTTGTTTCTTATAATGCTTAAAAAGATGTTTTGATGCTGCCAGAGCTGTAGATTTAAACGTTTAAAATACACAAAAGTGGTGAAATTTCAGTAACAATTTTCTTTAGAGTAGACCCGTATTTCACAACAAAAACTCTCCCGCCAAAGGCTTTTTTGTTGTTTGGGGTATTTTTTATCTTGCTGATCAGCCAATTCAGTCTCTTTTAAAAAAAATAAAATAAAACAGAGGGAAAGAAAAGAGATTGAGGGATAATTTAAGAAGAGTCTCTAAGCAGCACATACTGCAGTTGATAATTGCTTCTACTGCTGTTACTCCACAGGCCCAAAACACTGGAATATCACCAGGGTGAAGGTGAACTGGATCTCCATAGTCTGGTTTAGAGAGATCTTGTATTCCCAGCAGACCTGGAATTGATAAAAAATGAAATCATAAGCAATTCTAATTAAGCAGTAATACTGCAAAGCTGGGGGAGTGGACACCAAACATCATTCGATGACACTGAGTTAAGAGCTCAAGAGTGTGAAGTCACCTTAAAGTGGAACATTCAGTTTGCCTTTGAGTGCATATCCTCAAAGCCTGAGCTGACTTGATTTCCCTTCTTACCTTATTTCTGCAACAAAATGCAAGTTAGACATCTATGCTGAGTTTCCAAGATAATATAAATCTTCTGGATCAACAGAAGAATTCTATTTGCAGTACTGGCAAACAAGAATAAATTATTGCAATGCAAACTGAGTTCTTCCTAAAACACATTTTCTACCATGTTAACTTTCTACATTCTTTAGCTACAGAAATGATCAATCTCTCTTTTTCTCTCTGTCTCAGATAAATGCATCTCACTCTTAGCTGCCTTTCACTAAATTGTCTTTTGCTTTATTCTAACACCTACTTGTAATAATCTGGGTCATTCTAAGCACTTGCTATCTTACCTTGGTTTTAAATTCTTCAGATGCTTTAATACACCACTCTCTTTTCTGAAATTAATTATCTCTATACATGATAATATATTCTTTTGTAATTACTTATTACCACTTTGTCAGGCTCAAGTACTCAGATATGTTACTCAAGTATGTTACTGGAGTGTTGTGTTAACCAATGACATCTCCTTCCATGCCCTGCAATGTGAGCCTTCTGTGTTTGGAGGCCATGACTATCAAACTTCTGACAGCAGGGGGAAAATTATTGCAATCCATCTTCATATTACACAAGTTTGTTTCGTTTTGTTCTTTTTTGAAGCAGCATCCTATCTTATTTTTTTAAATTTTTGCTCAAACTAGGTTTAAAAACAAATCTTGTCATATTTCTATTCATTTTGTCTTAAGTGTTGTGCTCATTGTATGCTATTTCAGTATTTTTAAATATAATGCAGTATTTACTTTTACATTCAACCACTAAGATACAAAATGAATCCATACATACTTCTTCCCATGCTGTCAGTCATTGCTATCCTGTCACTGGAATCTCTGACAGCAAGAAAGTATTCACATATAAATGAAATTGCACACATTTCAGAAAAACGTGATTACACTTTTTATCAAAACCACCCCTTCCAGATAACTTATCTACATCTGACAACTAACTTTTATCTAAGAAATCTGTGTGTTCAGCTCACTCAAAACCTTCTTTTTACTTTCTTCATTTTTCTTTTATATTCAGGTTTGTGACCATTAGCAAGGATTAAAACAGATTTAGTGGTGCAGGTATTTCAGTCCTTCCACTTCCCTCGCTTTCCCCCTTCACTTTTATACACAGTTTTATACACTTTTATACACAGTGCATGCAGAATGAGAAATGAAAAGCACTGACCAGGGTCACCTATGTGAATTGGTGCTCCATGGGCTTCTTTTAATTCAGACGTTGCTAGCACAGCTGCTCCCAACTTGCTTTCAGGAATAGGTCTCATAGTGACTACTAAGTTGCAATGAAACATAGAAATGCTGCAGCAAGGGACAGATGTCTGGCAGTTCAAAAGAATCCAATGTTAGCAGGAATATTTAATAATACTTCTAAAATGTTAGAATGAATAAATCAAAATCTTTGTGCTGTACTTGAGTTTAGAAAGGCTGCATACTAACATTCATTTTAAATATTTTTGAAAAAAATCCTTAGGATCCTGTATTTTTTTTCCTTTAAGATTCTATTATTTAGCTCCATCATACAGATCACTAAAATTCTCAACTTAATGCATTCCTTGTTTCGGTGCACACAACTAGATGAGCTAAGAGTATGTTGAATATTGTCAGAAAACAATGGTGTGTTCCCTCTATAGAAGGTGAAAATTTAATAGAAAACTATGGCATAGCTACAATTCTACTTAGACTGAATCTACCCTCTGTACTTGAATACAATGCCCTGTAACACACCAGGAGTCAGCAACTGCTGATGGCAGTACCCACTTGTACAGAAGCTGCATGACAGTTCCATACATACAAACCTTTCATGCCTCTACAAAGGCTCTATGGAATTCATCATCCTCACCAACTGGGAGGCTGAAGTGCCTTTTCTATTTAGAAATAAAGCAGGTCAGCTTTTTAGGAAAAAATGTCAGATATCTGAGTTGCAGTTGAGCATAAACAAGACATCCAGAGAGCTAGAGCTGTCTAGAAAACGTTCATTTAAAGTCTTTATAATGATAATAATAATCACACCTGTCACTGAAGAAACCCACTGTGCAGCTCTTCACAGCATTAATGCACTATAAACGGTAACATTTCCCTAATTCTGAAATGTTAGAAGCAGATACATAGTTGTATTTTTTTTCCCTTTAAGCTTGGTAGAAGGACTCACATATGAGATATGTTTGCACCTTCATTTTGACCAGGAGCATAGCACAGATTGTGTAACAATTACACTGAAAACAACAGTAACCTTCCTTCAGCAGCACAGCATCTGAACTGAATGAAAAAGGCATGCAGATGTGTACTTCGATGGTCTTAGTATTAAGGGGTTTATTTGCCAAAGCCAGAATTATTCTAAGACTTCTGTTACCATTAAAATGTACACCACAAACTTTTTGAGCATAGTCATAATTTTCAGGGCTCCAGTCTTTGGGACACCTCAAGTCTTTAGGAACATCTGGCCCAGAGGCCTGGGTTTGTAGTAAACGTGCAGTTTAAAGGCTCTACTGTCACAGGAAAAATCCAGAATGTGGCCATCATGCAGAAGAAACTGTTATTGTAATGGTTTATAAAAGGAATATTCCAACTGCAAGCAGGAGCTGGTGGGGAGAGCAGGACACCTATAGGGATATGATCAGAACAGTGTATGGATCATTGGGTGAAACAGAGAGGGCCAACCAGAACAGAATCCAAAGGAAATGGCTGCCACAGGAAACAGGGAAATCTTTGTCACGAAAAATTAATAGAAAAGGAGATTGGCCTTACATTGAACTGAGGCTGGGAATATTTTATCCTGTATTTTCATGTGCTCAGCACTAGCATATGCCTTAAGTTACTGTGTAGGTAGGGAAAAAAGTTCTGATTTGAACAATAGGTATATGCACCTAATATGAATATGGGGAAAACTCTCAGGCAAAATTACAACAAAGATCATGTGTGTGTGCATATACTTACTTTGTACATGCTTACATTACATTTTTGCTCAACATTTCTGATAGGAATCCCAGCTTTTTGGACTGCTTTTTCAAAAGAGAAGCTGCAGCCTAAATAAAAAGTCACCATGTCCTTGAGTTCTTCAGAATAGTCCTTAAGGCTTTTCAGTGATCCAGTACAAGCTCCATGCTCATATTTTCTGTACTGTAGGCAGTCAGTTCTAGTGAAAAAGGAAGTTATCACAGTTTTGTCACATTTTTTGAAAACAAGATGAATTGGTTGAATTGACATAAACACAATGTGAAACCACAAGACACAGCCTGTTTTATCCATTTTGCTCTTTCTGACTAATAACAAAACAAACACAGGCAAAACCCTCAGAACATCTTATTCTGCACAAAACCAAGCTAGGAGACAGAACTTTAGAGTTTGAGATTTTTTAGTTTTTATAGGTAAAGGCCCCTTATGTGTGTCTGGTCTCAGGCTCTGAAAAATTAGGAAGTTGGTTTAAACCTTGTTTTTAGTGTTTACCACAGGAGTACATCTTTCAAATTTCAGAGACTCTGCAAGTATTGTGCAGACACCATGGCTATGTTTCTAGTAAATAAAACATATGAAACCCTATTATTGGATTCTGCAGGCTCAGACTGCAAAATATTTAAAAATTACACAAAATTTCACCTTTGGATTAGAGAAATACTTGTAATACTGACAATTATCATAACATGTGGCTCAAGAATAAGACAATCAGGCTGTTATACAGGGTTTTTACTCAGAGATATAACTCCAAGAAGAGAATGTTGTTCAAAATATTCAACAGTGTTCAAGCTATTTCCTCAAACCCTCCTAATCACTATCAGCATTCACTTCAGAATATTGGCTAGCAGAGTTGGTCTGTAGTTACCTGATATCAGAATCACTACTCAGGGAAGGACATTTCCAGTCACCTGGTTGACTTCTGTACAGCAGTGGCAGGGGTCCATCATTTGCATGGCAGAACTTCTCAAAGTCATCAGCCAGGGACTTGTGCAAAATCACAACATTGGCCTGTTTATAGCCTTAAATTGTGGAAAGTAGGAATAACTGGTTATCAATTCAGCTTTTTGTTTGTGAAACGATAACTTTTCTGTATTAATTTCTTTAGATGGTTTACCAAAATTACCTGAAGGAAATTTTTGATTCAGAATTCTGTAATTAGATCAAACTTCCTGAAATGTTTTAAAAATCATAGATCGGCCTATTCTGTATGTGAAGCCATTCACAGCTAAAACAATTGGCAGACATGGGTAGTAGCAGAATATGAAGACACCATAATTGATAAACATTTCTATTAATTTATTTATATTAATTTTTGCAAATGTTAACTCAGAGCCAAAGAAAGGCTATCACACACCACGACTGTTTTTCACCATTCCAAGATATAAATCAATCCAAGAGTAAACTCCTTGTATCTTGATGTTCATAGCAAAGTCTTTAAAATTTCTTGGCTAGGGAATTTTATGTGGGCTGCAAGTAAACAAATACGATTACAGCTCGGGAATAAACTCTTGACTGTCCACTGAATCTCAGTAATTTCTAATTAAAATTCTAATTTAATTTTTAATTAAAACAAAACTAAAATAAACAGAACTCCTACAATTTCTTCACTTTGAAGCAGCTTTGATTTAAAAGGTTGTCAACTAATACTACGATATAATTTCTAAAGACATTAACATTTTCGCAATGAGAACCACTGAAGAAAGGTCCCATTCATTTATTTAGCAAAAAATTATTTTCTTAACAGTAGTAGCTAATACCAATGCCATTTAAACTTTCCTGCATGGAAATATCAACTGTTCATATGATGGGGGTAAATTTGGAGTACAATTGGTCTGGGATGTGTAAACCCAGTAATTCATGATCCCTAAATTCTGTAACAATACTCTCTTGAAGAGTTATTACTGTCTGATATCAGGCAGGCAAGTAGGAGGCTGCACAGAAGCACTCTCTTAAATACTGCAGTAGTCTGTCAGCAAAGAGGTGATAATTTAGTTGAAATCAATGAGCTGCTTTCAAAGGCTGTAGAAAATGAGCCAAATCTTACTCTTGACCAAAGTTAACAAAGAAATCCAAAGAAAATTCTATTCCTGATGGAAAAATGCAAAGCAAAGGCTGAGGTAAGCATGTATTTGCATACTGAATTTGTCCACAAACTGCTCTCTCGGGAGTAGTCAGCTCAAAAATTCATTTTATGACTACCAAAAGTTACTAAATATAGAAAGAGATTCTTGCTAAATACAGAAAAGTATTTTTGCTAAATAAACATACTACATTTACCACTGAAAACACCACTAAATTTGGTTACTCTTCAGTTTAATTCCCTGCCATCCATGAGAAATCTACAGGCACTTTCTGCTTTGCTGGTCATATTAATAAGTTTTTAAAATTATGAGTTTAGCCAGGGCATTCAACTGACAGCACCGAATTTTACAGACTAGTTACAGATGACAGGCTGAATCTTCAGGCAAATACTTGATAAACTTGGGAAGCTTCATTCTAACACTTTGAGAAGTTTATTGCTCCTCCTGATAGCGATCCTTACTTTTTGTATACATGAAATCCATATCTCCTGATAGGATCACTTGCATTATGGAGCCATCATTACAAATGTATTCACAAGCAATGGTGGTGGAGCTGGATGTGCTGACCAACCCAGGCATCGAATCAACACACTCATGACCCAGTTCAGAGGAGTTTAGAAAGAGCTTTTAATTTCTATGGTGAATGACAATAAGGACAGTAAGAATGAATTGGATAACAACAACACAAGACAATTTTTTATATATAAGACAATGGTTCATTTTGTATAATGAAACTGTTCATGAGCTTGCTTTTTATGCCAATAATACTTCTAAAAATGTTAGAACTAATACATTTAAAACTACTACAGCGATGAATTCACTTAAAAATTCAGCTGGGACAAACTTCAAATTATTAACATTATAAAATGTCTTCCATTAGCATTTCTCAACTTAGTAATAGATAAAAAATAAAACCACAAATTCAAGACTTACTATGGTTCTATAAAATGACCTTTAACATTTTTTATAGTAGTGCTATTATTGTACATACAGCTTTGTCGATCAGCTATTTGCCAGGGTATTTTTGTTTACATTAATTTAAAAAGCTGATCAGAACAATGACAGATTTCTCTGCTTCTGTAAAAGCCCAGCTATGAGAAGCAAGACAGAAATCAATATTCCAGAATGCATTTAGTTATCTGAGTATAAAACTAATTTTTGCCTCCCCTTTATAATTCCCAGTCCTGCTGACCCAGTAATCTTCACCTTCTGCAATAAATGAAGCAGAAAACACTCCTGTAACTATATGTCTCTAATTCTTCCCCAAAGCATATCTGATGTGCTAACTAAAGCAAGGTCTCTGTGAAGAATATAGATCATCTTACAAAAGTGATATTAACATGCAAGAAAACCCTGATTTGATTAACAATTTTTCAAATGTTTTCTGCATCCAACATTTCTCAATGACAGTTGGAGGCTGAGGGATGCACTGCAAACACTGAAAACAGAGTCCATGTGCATTACTCAGGTAGGGTGGTGTATTTTGTCTGATATATCTTTATGATTTAAAAAACCAAATCAGGTGCTTACAATGTGACTTTAAAAACACCCAAGAACATAACATTTTTTTTCTGTTTTACTTTGGTGTTTTTGATATTCCTTCAATCCCTTACAAACAAAAAGCCCACATAGTTATGAATCTAAAATGGAATCACTTTGCACAGAGAGCTGTTAGGTTTACTTACCTTCTGCCATTCCAGAAGTATTACTAATACTGAGTCTGTTGCATCGAATTATTCTTCTCAGTACATGGGGAAGGAGAGATTTCAATCCTCCTGTCAAAAGCATCTCTTCAGCCTTAACAGAAAGATAATTATAAATTTAAACACAAAACACCCTTCTTTTTTTTATTTTTCCATTTTAAATTCTGGTTTTCTGGAGAATTTAGCTTACATTTCCTTGTCGTGTTCTACCACAGATATTATCACTGGGAAAGTCTAAATTGAAACTCAAAGGGGAGATGAAATTCAAAGGGTTATTTCACTGACATGCTATGACTATATGCAAACTGAATCTTTCAACAAATTAGCTGGAGACATGCACTTTAACATTTGGGAAAAAGGCAAAATTTTTCTGCCCTATAATGTAAGAAACATTTCTTTCCTCCTTGATAAATATTAATTTTATAGAGTATTCCATTTTCTGAAAGTCATTGTAACTTTAAAACCACAAGTGGATTAATCTACCAGGGTATAATATTCCTTCTCTGATCAAAATACCTTTAGACAATTATCAAGGCAACCTTGTGGTAAAGACAGAACTATATTCAGAAAATGTCATTGTAATACGTTTCACCTCTATTATGATGTTCAAATATTAATTATGCAGAAATGAGTACTCCTGTGGCTATTCTTCCACTGGGAAAGCACACATAGAGATGTTTAAGTCACTTGTCGCACAATCTGGAGCAGGTACAGAAAAAAGTTTCCTAATTACAAATCATTATCTGCCTCTTTTTACTTTTGAAGTTTTAAAATGTCAGTTTTTCTACAATTCAGACAAAGCTTTTCTCTCAACCTGAACTACTGATAACTAAAAAGGGTTTATTACATCACTATTAGGAAAAACTAAGAGTTAAGTCTGGCTAAAAGAATAACTTGGCTGCATATGATTTTAACCTTGGTCACTTTTAGGTGAAGAAACTGAACTATCCTCCAATTAATTAAATTACCAACCTCCAAGTTTTTCTTTAGTTCAGAATAAGCCATTCTTGATGTCTTTCAAAAGAAGTAACAAATATGCAAGAAGCTGCGCTGCTCTTTTTAAAAGATGCTACAAAATTAATGTATAATGAGATGTTACACCCTTTTAGCAAAAGTTAACTTTTCTGTTAAAGGTCCACAATCTGTGTTCTGTAACTATGATAGTACAAAGTTTCACTCTCACAATGGGAGAGTGGAGTGGAATAGTGTGAAAATTTATATCTGTGAGCAATCATTCTGCAATTAACTTGAAGTACATTGATATGTTTTGACTGAAATGATACTTTTATCCTAGTCTGTCCAAAATGTTTCCTGGTTTGCAGAGCTTTGAAAGGTTAAGTTGGGTGCATTGAAATTTAGAGCAAACTTTGTATCTATTCTTAATTCTGAAATCTTTATATAACATTGTCAGGCAAAAGAAAACAGTTTTTATTCTGAACTCCGACTTACTGCTTTATAGCTCTTCTTGGCTGCTTTTACATTATCAATCTGTATGCTGTACAAAAATTGTTTTTGTTACAGAATCATGAAAAATTCCAAACACACACTTTAAAGATAACAGGAAATTCGACATAGGGATGTTGCTGAGCACTAATTCAGGCCTACAAATATCAATTTAAGATATCCTATTCTTACTGTAAAGAGAATTTCCAACATCAGTCTGGAATGATTCATTCAAGAGATTTCAAACTAAATACAATAATCCTAATAAAACATTTCAGATGTGTTCATCAGATTCTTTCAGATATTATTTCTTTTTTTCCAAGGATCTTTAAAACCATCTAAATCATCTGCAGGATTGATGGCCTGCTATTGATGGACTACTAGTTTACTTGGATTTGAATAACAGTCTGAAGTTCAGAAAACTAGTCTGGAACAAAAGCTGTCTTAGGTAGCTATTTTGTCACAAATGCCCTGTTCTGATGTTGGGAAAGCCAGATTGTTCTCCCATAAAGTGTGTGCCCAGCAGCAGAAAAGAAAGCACCTATGAGATTTTATCAGCAAACATTTAGGCCCCTAAAAGTTTTTGGTTCATATGACAGCAAGTGGCTAACAAGCTACTAGACTATGAATATCAGTAATGCTGAAATGTTACCTGTAGATACCATACAGAAGCACTTGGGCCTGTTGCTCCTGCTTGTGAATAAACATGTACTATTGATGAGGACTGGTCAGAAAGTGAGTAATTTAAACATTAACTTTGCATAAGCACAGTGAGATAAGACTCACCTTCCTGTGGTGATTTCATATAGTATGCCTAAAAATTCAATTTGATTAACATTCTGAGTTCTAACTTTTGATCACTATATTTGCTGTACAATATCTGTAATAGATTGTGCTGTTATTCTGTTTATTAGTTACTAAATTTGGATAGACAATAAAACTGGGGAGATGCTCACAGCAAAACCCAGCTTCTGCTATATGGCTTCCCCACAGATAGTTGGAAA
Source organism: Anthoscopus minutus (assembly GCA_013399455.1). Lineage (NCBI taxonomy): Eukaryota > Metazoa > Chordata > Aves > Passeriformes > Paridae > Anthoscopus > Anthoscopus minutus. Next base: position 35,213 of record VWYI01021256.1, on the reverse strand, counting down.
TGCAGTATGCTGTTTCTCTAAGCTAGGAGGCACAGTCAGGCTTAGGTTCCCCAACCATCTCCTGAACTTCCTGAAAAATCCTTAGAGCCATCATGACCACGGCATGTTTGGAGCAACTTGGGAAAAGCATGGAGGTAATTAGGATCTTAAAGCATCTTTTCAATTTTTTTTCTGTCAGGAATGCCTAATGGAACAATGAAGCGTTCAAACTGACTTCACAGAGGCCTCAAGCAGCACTCTAAGTAAACAGTTTGAGACAGTGGTTAATCAGTTAGCAGAATCTGTGCCTTGGCAGAGGTTTCTTATTCCTTTACCTTGTTCTGAGACAGTTTCAGAAAAAGATAGTATCAGTTACCTCATGGAGGGGAGCATGTTGGATCGTGACATAAGTAAAGACAACATGCATGGGGTTAAAAAGGCCTTAAGAGAAGAGGCTGACAGAGCTTGTAGGATGGCTGTTGTGCCTGAGGGCAGCCTATGTGGTGTCCCCCAAAGAGCTCCTACAATCTGGCTTTCCAGTGTGCTGTCTTTAATGGAATGAACATCTAAAGCAGCCCAGACAGAATCCTGTGTAAACAGCATTTGAAAATCAGACTATTGACTGGCTGCATAATAAAAAGTTTCATAATTAAAGCACCCAGTCTGACAAAAGACCTTGTTCTAAATCATGCTGCTCACATCAGACTCCCTGACTTTCAAAACCAACAACCAATACAGTAAATCTTAATAGCACTGAAGCTAGTTTGTTCTAGATGAACATTTTCCTAAACATCTGCTTCCACATTATAAGCACAAGAAATACTTTTCTTTTTAGAGTTTTCATGAAGGTAAAATGTATTTGGTGTGCATCTTGTATCAGTTTTACACACTGAACTTAAATGGATAACTATTAAAATACATTGCTGGATAAGACATTAAGATGGCACTTACCCACTACTGTTCTGTGAGCACTACCAGATCATGAGCTGCACTTCCAGATCTTGACAAGGATGATGAAATTTCAAAGCTGGAAAGAGACTAAAATGATGTAGGGAGATGTGTGATCAGGCAGTGATGACAGTTTAACTTATGCCAGATCAGTTGTTCAGAATAATGAATCAATTTGTCAGAAAGACTATTGTATTGAAATGATATTTTATTATAAAGATACATATAAATATTCAAGGAAAGAACCTCTCTTTGCATCAAAGTGGCAGCTAGGAAATACAGTTTGGTAAAAGTACAGTACAGTTTTGGTAAAAGTTCTAAATGGATCTTGGGTCTGGCTTTAACAAGTAACATTAAATTGTTGACTCAATTCAGTAAATACTTGAGCAGAAAGTAAATACTTGAGCAGAAAGCAAATACTTGAGCAGCATCACTTCAGCGGAATTAAGCAGGTACACACTATCTGATTAATTTGGCCCAGATAATTTTCAAAATATCTCATTACCAAGATTATAACAATTTTCAAGAAAGCCAGATTTGGAGAGTGAATATTTTTTTATCAGGAATTGTGATCCCCAGTTGCCATATGAAGCTCTAAGCCATTAACCATTTCCACATGCTGTTCTCAGAGCACTAGTTGAACACAGGTGACTGAGTCAATGCTGTGCTGATCTTTCCTGAGGTGACTGAAGTGGGACTGGTTCTAAGCCTCATCTATGTAACTGATTTTAAAGAATATGGTCTACTTTCCCCGAATTCCACAACTCATGCAAGGAAAAAAGCATGTTGAGAGGAAAATATGAAGCAAGAAAAATGTAGTTCCAGACAAGATTAAGTAAAGAGATTGCCCTGTGTTTCAGATTAATCATATGATGGACAGAACAGCCTCTTTGCATCTTCCAGGCTATTTCTCATTTTCCTCTTTGTCTACAGTGTGCCTTCATATCTGCATCTTTTCCTCCCTGAGCTCAGACCCCTATCTCCCTAACTCCAAGCTGGGCTGACTTTGGTAGCACTTGCTTCCTTGGTTTGTCTGACTGCATCCTTTGGCAATATGTGAGTTTGGATGCCTTCTCAGTTCTCATTAGTTCTTTTTAATTTATATGCTTGATGTATCTCTCAGTTGTACCTTAACCTCTCAATTTTTAATCTTAAATGAGCTTTTTCTCTTCCTAGTGTGAGACAAAATAGTCTAACATCAGAAATCATAATACATAATAAGTTCACAAGTGTTTTCCTAGACTTGTAAGATTTAGGCTTCTCTGACCCCACTTATACTTGTAGGTGAATATATATCTATATCTACCTTTTAATATTACAGACAGGCTTAGCTTAAGCATAGTTTTTCTAATTATTTCCTTCTTAATTTCTGCCAGTGGAACCACCAACCAGCCTAAAAAGTTATATATCTTACACGCTATAGTTGATGAAGTGTTTTTACAATCTGTAGAACATAAGCTCTTAATGGAAAAAGAAGGAACACAGTAAGCGAAACAGTTTATATTACCTTAGAGCTCTTAAAGTGAAAAAGTAAATCTGTAAATTTCACAGATACTTAAATACAAACACAGATTCTTTACAGGCCCACATTGTAAGTGATTGAGTACCCAAAAAAATGGAAGTAATTTAAGTGTCAGAGAGATTACACTTTGAGATGCAGTGGGTGGGTCCATATCACAAATCAAAAAATTATGTAATAACACCAAGGATTAAAACATTCTTCAGAAGTGTCAGTGTGACTACTGTGCCCTCACACATATTGAGGGAATTAATGAAAGAGAAGTAAAAAATAGCATTTCTGTGGTTTCAGAAATGAAAGACATGAGAATACACAGCCTGTAAAAAGTATGGGTGGTAAGGGCAATAAACAGGTCTGAACACTGCAAAGTAGTTAACACCAGTTCTGGTGTTATGAATTACTGGTCTGTTTCTCCAGTGGCACAGACCAATAAGAATATGGTTTAATGCAGTGTTATCTAGAGACTTACTTGCAAGGAGCACAAAGATACTTATGAAATAAAACCTTGCATTGCTTATATCACTTTTGTCCTATTTTCAGTTTAAAGTTTGATAACAAGAATGGGTGGTGGCATGTATGGGATCATGGGCCAAAAGAGTGCAAGGGTCACTACTTGAAACTGCTGGGCAGGGTTTTTTAGATATTGTCATGCAGATACCTTACCTAAAGCTACTGCTGCACAAACAGGAACAGCAGGGTAACCTGAAACATGAGCCAGCCCATGGGCTGCCTTTACCAATACATAATGGAAAGTAATCTAAACTAATTATAATCTAACAAACTCTTTGTGTACTATGCCTTGCCCTACTATGAATATGGTTACAGAGGCTTGTTAACAGAAACACACTTTAAATGACCTGCTGTTTAATCATCAAGCTGATTTGAAATTCTGCCAGCAGACTTCTGTGAAAAGCACAAGCTTCTCTGAAAATTTAGTCCATTTGATTTTCCAATAGGCTCTCTCAGTTACACTTGTGATCTTTTATTTGAAGAATCAATTGATGATCCTTTTTCTTTCCATCTGCTATGAATCATTTCAAAGCACAGAAGATCTTTGTGTATCATTCCAAAAGGGGAGTGTGTTGTGTATTTTCAGACAGTAGTTCACCCAGCAAATTATTATTTAACTTTACATTTGAAATATAGGGTATTTGTGTTTAAAGCTTATGCACCTTTAGATGAGGGCTGCAAATAGATATTTTAATTAGCTTCCATCGGTGTTCTGTCTGCTGCTTAAAGCAGCCAGCCTATACTTGAGATCCTGCAGATTATGTCAGGATGAGAAATTGATGATAGAATCAATGTGTTTTTGATGCAATCTTGTTTATTTGCAAAAAAGGTACACAACATCTAGTTTCAATCAGTATATTAAGAACAAATAACAGAAAGTAATTACCAGTTTCAAAGCAGCCATTTCATACAGCACTGTGTGCTGCTACCACTGCATTGGTATTACTTTGCACTCAGCTTCTGCTCCTGGACAAATTAAATTGTTTCCCAGGTGGAGAAATATGGGCAGAGACTAGAAAATAGTTCACATTAGGCCCAGCCCTTGCATGGGCACAACCTATGCAAGATCCCAGCTGTCTGGGCTTTTTTATCCTGCAAAGGATGAGCCCTCATGTCTTCACACACACTTCCAACCCCTTGGGTCATATCCTAATTCCCGCATTCCTGCATTATCACCTTGCAAATACATATGACCAGCAAGTTTTAGAATAGCCACCTTATTTACCTTTGGGAATACGCAGGATACATCTAAGAGTAGACTAACAAATTCATCAAGATTTAAAACTGCTACATTCATGCCTTGGGCTTTGCTGATAGGAATACTCACCAGTAGCAAGAAGAGACTGCAAATGATCCACTATAAGTTGTTTTCATATAAGATGACAAGAGATGCTTATTCAAGTTCAAGAAATTGAAAACAACCATAAGGGCATGAGGATGGTATTTAATAATTGCTTCCCAGTCTATGCTGAGCTACAGATCTTTAGAATTGTTCCACAATTCTTTGGGCTGGGTCCAGATACTAGTTCTCTATCTTGGCATTTTCTTGCACCAAGACACCTCAAAACTGCAGGGATATCTTGCTGCAGGCCACCAGCACCACTCCCACGCCCCTGTGGCAGCACTGGCCAGCTAGCACTGCACACAGCAGCCAAGGTGATGGGCATTGGCTGGACAAAAACTCCTAAAGTGAGGGAAATTTTCCTTTCCAGTCTTATTCAGCAGGAAAGAAAGTGGAAGTCCATAGGATAAAGTACAGTGATTTTTACTGCTTTGTTGGCATGGCAGCAGCCACAGGTGCTTGTTTTGATAAGAACTTATGTCACCACCTAGGTTACACCCAGTCACATTATGCACGGTCACAGGGCTGATGGGGTGCTCATTCCTACCAAGGAATTCCAATTACCTTCCACCAGGAAGGTAAGCAGGTAAGTGATGATCTGCTACCTACACATCATAAAAATAGAACCCAAAAAATGTGCCATGCTCCTGCTATTAGGTCTGTCAGGCTACCTCCAGGGTTATGCCATTCCTTTTGTGTTCATATGTCTTCCAGCAGGTGCTGTCACTGCACTCACCACTGCTCACCAACCAATTCTCCTCAGCAATGGTCACTAAAGAAATGATTCCAGCCCATGTATTTACACAAAGGTAATGTCCTTGATATGTGGATGTCTCAGTAGGCTGTGTGTGGGGATCTTCCAGTGAATTGTACCTCACCAAACAACCAAGAGCAAACATTTCTGCCTCCACACATGGCTGTGATGAAGAGACATTAACCTTCATTGTTTCACTGCTTCCTCCAACTCCTAGATCAAGAAGTACTGGGAACAGCTCAATAGGCCAGAGTATCATTTCCCTGACAAACCTCCAGGCTTAAGTAGTGCTATACAGATAATCAGATGAATCTGTGGCAAGATCTCCAAGAATACCTCACTGCAACTTTCAGGAGTAAGTATAGGTAAATTGCTGTTAGCAACTGTACTATGTCATAGCCAATGGCCTGCATTTGGACCGCTATCTTGTCTTGGAGCACCCACACTGTCCCTGTAATAAATGTTAATTTGCATCAAGGATACCTGGACAACTCTGTTCTGTACCATCCATTCTAACCTGAAAGGTTCCATGTTATGGACAAATTATGGCTACATTACTATGCTTTCATTAATGCATACCTGACAACTGTGGTATTATATCATGACTATAGTTGTCATGATGATCTGGAAACTGCATTCAAAGTCCTGTTTGGTGCAGCCAAGCACCTGCAGACACATTTGTCCTCTATCTGCAAGAGCTCAGGGCGTGTTTGACCAACACTTAGTATATAGGGATGATGAGAAGGAATGGCAATGACCTTATTTGGTAAACTGCATCACAGACCACATCAATAATCAACAATTGTTACCATCCCTGAACTTGTGAACAAGAACTTGTAGAATGAATCAATTATAATCCTGAACAGTTAAAGCCCCTTGTGGTGGGCCCAAATGAAGATCTCTACATAATTCCTAACTCCTCTTTCCCTGCCTGTACAGATCAAGTATGAAACTCCATAGCATGTGCACCTTTGAGAACCTCAGCTGCACAGTAATGTGAGTGATGGAAGACCTGGATGATGTGGCATTTCAAGTAAGCTACACTGACCTGACTGTCCAGTCATCCACACGAATCAGGAATTAACTAATTTTATAGGCAAGTGGCAATCACACTGACCAAGAGAAGAGACCTTCTGCAAGTGGTGTGTTGGTGCTGCAGAGTGCCAACAGCTGCCCTCACCATTTCTGAACTCAAAACAGTCATTCAAGACCAGTACATGACATACTTGCAGTGGGCAACTGTCCTCATCCACCACAGCAATCCTTGGCAAAGCAGAGAATGTTATGCCATAGCCAGAGGCTGCTATAGTGCCTACTGCATAGAAGAAAGGTGGGCTTGAACTGAAGCATTGTGTTCTGAAAAGAAAATTCCCAATTACTTTACTTTTAAGGGCCTGAAAGCAAACAAGCCCTTATTGAACTGTCCTGGGCAGACTGATCCCACACCATGTGGGTGTTTCCGACGCAGTCATTCTGTCATGGCACCCTTGGAGCACCACCACTGGTGGCAGCAGCACCATGGCTGTGAAGCAAGTTCAAGGGAGAAGCTCAGGAGCTTGTTCTTGGTCCCAGCACAGGCCACGTGAACAACTTCACATCTAAGTTCCTGGTGACAGATTAGATCAGGTATCGGTTGATTAAATGCTCTCACTCTGTAGCTATTCAGTGCCTTACACAATTGTCTACAATACACCATTGCTCAGTGCAGTTACAGGAGGCAGACTGAACATCTCAAACCACTGTGTTCATGAGCAGCATCAGTAAAGAGCTCAAGATGTTGAAAAAATGCAGTTACCTTTCTCACTCACAAAGTTAATCCTGAACTTTTACTGCTTTTCCCTATGTTCCATGAATAGAGTAAGATCTGCACACATATCACCTTCAAACCTTTTAGCACCATTAAAACTTCTTTTTAAAAAGCAGTTTGGTGTTAAAAGAGATGACTCATAATGCTGCAGCATCAGGTGGCTGGCTTGAAAGCGATGCTCATCTCACAACTTTGATTTTCATTACCAAAGGATATGAAGGTAAGGGCTGAAAATGTTTTACACTTCTATCACCTCATTTTATATTTTAAAGATATAAATAAGCTATAGGGATTGGTATCTTTGTGTGCTCTAATTCAAAAATTGAGCCTACATTTTGTATAGAAGCAACACAAAACAAAAGTTTAAGCTTTTAGTATTATTACTTTTTTTTTGGGTTTTGTTCACATATATAGTAGATGTAAATATGCCTAAAACCTTACAACAGAGCTTACAGTTTAAGGACTCAAACCTCTAGTACTCCTATGAATATAAATAAAAGAAGTAAGCAGATAATTAGTCCCACTGAGCTCAAGGACAAGTGCTTAAACATTTGCTGTATTGTACTTTAGCTGCATACATGTTTACATACAAGCCATATCCTATATGCAGAGCCATGTAAAGAAAGATGTGACAGAAACGTTAGCATAAAGACAGAAAAATATATAAGCAATACACTTGCTTTTTATAAATACATAGATGAAACAAGCTAACAACCTTGATATAACTAGTACTGATGAACCATATAGCTCAGAAATGAGGTTTAGCTCTTTTTTTGTCTGCTTAGCAACCATTGATCCTTTTTCCTGATTTCTGTATATATGCCAGATAGGAAATTGTAATAACGTGTCTTAAAATTCCATATCCTTCATTTGGAATTTGATAGGACAAATGGTTATATCTTTAAACTGCAAGAGGGTAGGGTTAGGTTATATATTGAGAAGAAATTGTTTCCTGACAGGGTGGTGAAGGACTGACTCAGGTTGCCCATTTCTGGAAGTGCTCAAGGCCAGTTTGGAAGGGGCTTTGAGAAACTTGGTCTAGTGGAAGGTGTCCCTGCCCATGGTAGAAGGGTTTGAACTAGATAATTTTCCAGGTCCCTTCCAACTCAAACCATTCCTATTTAGAAGGCACTTTTAAAGAGTAACAATTTTTGTTCTTGGACTTTTTTTCACATAACTTATTATATATCCTAAGTACGGGGAGCGTGCTAAGTTTTGATTTATTTTGTTTTCAAATGAGAAAAGACTCGACTTGTTTAAGCATTAGTTTTTGATCAGGATCAATTTTTCTCCTTCTTTGAAATGGATTTTCAATTTATTAATGTAAATACATACTGAAGAGTTTAATGGTACAGTTAATATATACATAAAGTCCAAATAAAAAAAATGTTATTAAAACAGTGTTCTTCAGAAGGTAGAATTAAAGCTACATCTAGCCTAGTATCCTAACTTTGACAGTGATCAATAATGCATATCCTAAGGAAGAACTCAAAAGCAGAGAAAGCATTCACAAAGCCTAGCTGGTTTATCCTTCCAGCATTTCATGACCTCTGGTTCAGAAACCTTGGAGCTAAGGGACATTTCTTTGTAGAAGTTAATGTAAAAACTGATATCCAAGTGGACTTTATCCCATATAACTGCAGCTTGCAGCATTTCATATGGATTTCACCAGCTGCCTCCTAAATTACTTTACTTGGAAAACTGTCCAGATGCAACTGCTAAGATTTTTGCATAGACTGTTTCATTAGGATTCCATTTTCAAAGTCAATATATTTAAAACTAACAAAACTGTCTTTGTATTAGAATGCAATCTACAAACACAGGCATTCCTTTAATCCTAATTCCATAAATATATTTCCTCTTAAGATAAGCATCTTACATGAGTATTCCTGAAATTTTCAGCAGTATCTCCTCCCAAAGAAGGGTCAGACTACATAGTAAATGCAGTAACAAAAGACAAGACAAATTAAAAGCACTCAGCAGCTTGCATTAATGCGCTCCAAGTCTAAAGGTACAATTAAAATAAAGCATTCACATTTGAAAAACAACTCTGAAAAGCTGTGGGGTTTGTCTCCAAAAGATTAGTCAAATGTGTGGGATTTTGATTGTGGGGGAAAGGGAGCAATGAGTTTGGTTCATACCTAGGCCTATTTAGGTAGCTTCTCTTTTAATATAATTAGTACAAAGACACATTTTTGGGACTAACTGGAATTCTGAAGATGTAGTATATACAGGAACAGTGTTTCTGGACAGAAAGGAATAAACCTACAGAATGAATAATTGTTCAGGTACTTGGAAATATAACCAAACAAAAATCATGTAGAGCAAGGTGTATATCATGATATATTGCTGTATTGTAACTACCAGGAAGTATTTTTAATAATATGCAAAGACAGAAGATCATTATGATTTGAATACAGGACCAAGGTGTTTCTCATTACAGATTGAAAAGAGAGGATTTTAATCAGTTGAAAGGAAGACAAACAGGTATGGCTTACTAGAAACTGCTGTGATTTCCAGTCAGACTGAAGAAGCAGTAGGAGACCGCTATTAAAAGAAATAGTTAGTACTACTAAAACATTTGAAGAGATGATGGTACCTAATGACTTTCAAACTCCATTCTCTACTGACAGATTTCCCTAATGGAAATTTCTATTCTCATAATACTGTCTTTATAAATTGAGTTTGACACAGAAAGCTTGCTATACAAGGCTGATTTTGAATCTATGAAGTACTTCAAGCCGCAGATATATGGCATACACAGTCTTTGAGTCCATGGGAAAATTGTCAGAAGTAATGCAAGCTCACCAGAGCTTATATTACAATATAAGACTGGAAAAACTGAGACTCTTTTTGCTACACATTAAAGATATAGTTTACTAGAAGGTATATAAAAGAATACGAAACCATATGTAAAAATAAGGAAATTCTGTTCTTTGCATCAAACAATAAACATGCTTCCCTCGCCTTCCCCCATTTAGTGGAAAGTTTAAAAAGCAAGCATTCTGAGTAGATCCAGCTTCAGTTTGGCTAAAATATTACACAATATTTTCCACTCCTTTTGAAGAAGGAAAATATTGTGATCTGTACTTAGTTTCAAAATCTAGGCAAAAGAAAAGTATGTATGTGTGTGTGTATATATATATATATAATATATATGCATTCATTCAATGGTTGACCACACAAAGCAAACTGTTTCAAATTAAAGTTATTTCAAGACTGAATAAATTTAACAGAATAGAAATCCAAAACGTGTAACTTATAGATGATAGAATGATCAGCAAGTGAGTCTTCCATCATTACTAAGTGTAGAAAAGAAAATATGTGAAATCAAGCGCATTAAGAGGGCATTGTTTGGGATATAAACTATGCATATCAAAAATAGCTAAGAATATTAACAGAAATGCATCATGCCTTAGGTTCATGAGCTCTGCAGAAGTCAAGCATCTGAAATATCTTTCTTAAAAATAAACAAGAATAGAGAGGATAGCACACTTATAGAAGGCTGATTTTTTACCCAATAGACACATACTTCTGACGGACAACCAATTTCTGACCTTTATAATATTTATCAGCTTCAGTGAAAAAGTCAAAGTTTTTCTAGTTTACAGTTGTCTTCTGATGGCTTTCATCATAGCACATTAATAAGAAATTCTGGGGGCAGCTTTTTGTTCTGAGCCTGCATCTTGCTCAGCATGAAGTCTGTATCTTGTCCAGCTACAGCAAGAGCTCTTCAGTATAATTCCACTGTGATGTAATCCCTTATCTGTACTAAACACTTGTCCTGTTGGTAAAGATGTATGTTTTCAATTAAAGATTGAAAGTTCTGCTGAAAATAGCCTTGATACCACCTATAAAATAAGACTTAGAATTAATTCATTAGATGTTTTTGTGATAAATCAGAATACACTTGTGGCTTCTTTGAAACAATTTATAAATATTGGGGGTAATTTGATGGCTGGAATATTTATTGCACGAATATGTTGAGTTAATAGGTAGATGTAAGACAAGCAAATAATCAGGAAAGACAAGAGATAAGTTTCTCCAAAGTAACTAGATGAGGATTAGCAATGAACATTCTACAAAGAAGGGATGGTCTGATATTTAATAAAATGGATAGGCAGACTTTAAATGTTTTGGTTTTATGGTTATTCTAGAAAACATTAGTTTAATAAGAGCATATAACTTCTATATTAGTTACATTTAAGAATCCAAACAGGAATAAAGTTTACAAAACCAAACAGAACAACCAAATCAATAAGGCCAAACCAGATTAAACCACAGCCCAAAGCTTCAATTACCTAAGAGGATGTACTGTAAAGCTTCAACATAGAGAGGAAAAAGCAGAAATAGGAAGAGACAAGTGATGATGTGAGAGATGCTTAACATCATCTTCAGCTGTGACAACAAGTTAACATCCTTAACGCTGTATTTGAAGGCAAATGGATGTTGCTGCTACCCTAGCAGAGGCAGAGAGTGCGGGGAAGGCTGCTCTCCTGGGGTGTGTGGGTGGTGTGAAGGCATGTACTTCTGCAGACAAAGAGAGGCACTGGAAAGATTAGGTAACTGTTGTCTTAGAGGAGGCATGATTACTTTTATGTGGTATATCCAGAGTCAGAAAGGGTACATAAAAGGCTACAGAAAAGACTGGTATGGTCTGACATGAGACACGAGATTAAATAAGGGATTAACACTTGCTGTTTGTCAAAGCAGTGAGACTGATGATTTCCTCAGAAATCCTCTCCCTCTCCTCCTTATATATCCATCAAAGGATAGTATTCAGGGACTGCAGTGAATTCCTGTCCAAATTCAAATGATTTATAATTCTGTTGTTTTGGTACTTGTTATCCAAAAGTAATTATTTTATCTTATGCATAAACCAAACCAGTACCTCCACTCATCACAGTTTTCTAAGGAAAAATACTGTCACACAGTGGAACAGTTTAATTAATTTGTAATCTAAAGAAGCAGGAAAATAATGGCAAGTATCTCACAACTCACTACTGCCAAAACCAAATTCTTAGGCAGGAAGATATTATAAGGCCACACCACATTATAGATACGTGTTTCTGTGCTGGTGTGGGACTGGAAGCACTGCTGGCTCAAAACCTTCCACGTGTGTGTGGAAGAAGCAAGTCAGGGCTTTCCCTGATGAGGCAGTGCCTGGCCCCATACAGACCTGGGCCTGTATCTCAGCCCCAAAGTGGCCACCAGTCCCTGCCACACTGGAGGCAGCGCTCCACACCTGTCCCTGCAGCTCCCAGCCCAGCTCCTGAGTGGCCAAATGACCGGAAACCCCACCTGGGCTCAGGAAGGCCAAGGGGCTATTTAACACCAAACATGAGACAAGCACAAATCTCCTCCTCTTGGAATTTCTATTAGCTGAACACTGTTGGAACTCAGGAGCTGGTAGTTATATTTGTTCTTTTCAGTATCTTTTCCCTCTTCTGATTCCCTCTTGCTTGAATTCTGAGTAACCTAAAATTGAATGGGCTTTGAGTTTGCTGACCGGGTGAAGTTAGTACTTTGAGAAGTGGTTTGTTGACTGAATGCTGCTCTAAACCTTTTGCCAAAGTTCCTTGATTTTCTAGCATTGCCACTGAAGTCTTTTTTGTTGTCTCTTGAGAATATCTTGTCAGTATCGCTCTCATGAATCTAACTTAAATTACATGAACAACCATAAGCCCTGTTAAAAGTCTCATCAAGTGAGTTGTTCGGGACCTTACAACTGGTTTTGGCTGGGAGTAGAGCTAATTTTCTTCACAGTGGCTGGTATGGGGCTGTGTTTTGCATTTGGCTGAACACAGAGATAACAACAGAGATGTTTTTGTTATTGCTGAGCGGACTTGCACAGGGCTAAGGCCTTTTTTGCTCTTCCTATTGCCATGCTGGCAATGAAAGTGCATGGGAGGCAGGGGGGAGACACAGCCAGGTACAAGTGACACAAACTGACTGAAGGGATATTCTAGACCACAGAGCATCATGTTCAGTATGTAAAGTGGGTGAAAGAAGGAGGAAAGTGGGACACATTTGGAATGACAGATTTCATCTTCCCAAGCCACCATTACCTCTGCTCTTGTGGAGATGGCTGAACACCTGCCTAGCCATGGGAGGCAGTGAATTAATTCCTTATTTTGCTTTGCTCATGTGTGTGGCTTCTGCTTTCTCTATTAAACTGTCTTTATCTCAACTCATGAGTTTTCCAACTTCTACCTTTCCAATTCTCTCCCTGATCTTGCTGGTGGAGCCGTGAGTGAGCAGGTGGTTGGGCTTGGTGAGGGTTAAATCAAGACAGTTACTCAGAGAAAAAATTATTTAATCAAAGTCATACACGAACTTCTCTGCATATTACAAGTAATTCTAAGAATCTGTGGTATTTCCCTCACCTGACTTCCAACTTGAGGATGCATTCACTAGAGCTGCAGGAAGGCAACACTGGGTTGAATAGGAAGCAAATAATTTACAACAGTTTCTGTAATCAGTGTTGGGTCTGGAATGAAATCTGGTTGAATAGGAACGTGCTCTTTCAAAAATGGAAAGAGATGTGTTACTAGTATAAATCTTTATTAAACCTCAAAAACGCTTGAGGGTGAAGGGTTTGAAATACCTCAGAGTTAATGGAGTTATTTACAATGTCAGCAATCTGCATTGCTGTCATGTTCCCCATCAATACATTAAGAAGCAGTCACAACAGAAAAGCAAGCTTCAATGTGATATGTTGTAAGAAGGAGGATGCCAAACCTCACTCTTAGCCAGGCTTAATAAATGACAGCCAAAGTAAAATTGCTAAATGGGGCACTTACTCGCATAGAAGCCTTAACACTTCAAAGAAAATGTAAATCCCGAGGAATTTACAAAAAGAGTGTAAAATGCCTTCTGACCAACTGGAGTTTGACATCCTCTTCAAAGACTGTCACAGCAAACACTTTACATTAAAAAAGAAAAGATGTTTAAAAACTGAGTGTTCTAACATTTATACAATCTAGGTTTCCCCTAGAAGTCCTCTGCTTAAGAAAAATGAAAGAAATGAGGCTGTGCATGGATTATTGAAAATTCAAAGAACTCCAAGTGCCTGGTTCATAACCTCTACAGCAGATTATCTACAGTAAATATTTTACTGGATATTTTTAGGTGGTGAAGCTACTGCTTCATAATCTGGGTTTGCCTAAGAAATACGGACAGATGCAACAAAATCACGGAGGTATAAAAGGTAACAATTCTTCAGCTCTTTTGTAACTAAATCATTATGGGCCATGAGATGAAATTAGCAAATGGCAAAGTCAAAGCAAAGAAATGGAGATCTTTATTCAGGGACTGCATTGTGAAACCATACTGTCATAACATGACACAGCTGCTCCTGGCCAGTGCTGGAGACAGCAATGCTGACCTAGAGATACCCCAGTTTGCCTCCTGTATCTAAATAAATCAGTATGGGATGAAAAATTTAAGAAAAACAGTAATGAAATTATAGAATTGCTTCAATATCTTTTACTTGTTAGGTTTAGTCCCAAGTCACACAATTTACAGTGCCAGTGTCAATTATGCAGGTGAAGTTAAAAATCCCCTTCTTTTGGATGTACTGAAAATTTGTAATTCACTATCATAGTTTTTACTACTTGATTTTTCACAATAGTATTTTAAATCTAGGCTATATTCATAGAAACATATTTATCTACTGGTAATCTAATGTATTTCAGTTTCTTTTTGTTCTTTAAAATAATGGTAATCTTTCAAATCTTTCACTAAAACATTTGCCTGGATTTTTTAAACGTGTTTTTAATTGTAATGCTGCTTATATTAAATCATATTGTATTATATTACAAAATACCATAATATTCTATGTTAAAGAGGTACCTTCCAGTCACCTGATATATATTATTTGGAACTAATTGGAGATTTTGTAATTTTTTCTGAGGAGCTCTAAGGTCCTTTCAAAATACAGGAGATACACAAACTGAATTTGAAACATATTATCTTAATTTATCCATTTGTTTCCAGATTTTCTCTTCTGTTATTTCAATTTGTGGAAAGATTTTATCTTTTTAAATTTAAAAGAATAGGTTTAAAATCAATAATCATACAACTTTTCTCAAGATAAAAGAAAAGGAACCTATGTAATATTGTTCACTTCATCAAATCTATTTTTGCTCTGTGGTAATTTAATAGATGCAATACCTTTATCATTACCTGCATCATTAGAAGAAAACTTGTGAAAATAAATTTATTATTTTTCATTTATGCTTTTCAAAAACTGTCCCTCCCCTTCATTTTATGTGGTGCTTCTTTTCACTCATTTTCTGCAGGCTCGCCTTAAGAAATGCACAGTTTTAAGTTCTGCCATTTAAACATTTTTTTCTCATATTCATGCTTCCTTCTCTGGGGTAGGAAAACAGAACTATGATTTCTGCAACTATCAGAATGTACTCATGGTCTTCATGATGAGTTAAAAGTTTTAATTTCATCATCACTAGCTTTTAAATCACCTTGAGTAACTTCTCCTTTCTTAAGTCCCCTTCTTCAAAGTTGACAGTAAATTTTGAAAAGAGTGACACACAGCTTCTTTGAAAAGGACTTTGAGTTTACTCAGTACTACTGAGGTGTAATGACAATATTATGTAGAACAGTCCTCTGTGTTCCCCCCAACAAATCTGAAAAAATATTCAAACTATCGCGAGTGAGGATTAGGATCTAAAAGTCAATTCTTTTCATTAAGCAGAACTTCCATTTCTGCCTACCTTAAGCAGCTTCAGTAGTTCAAAAAATGAAATACACCCCTATTTCTGTTTCAATGGTTAAGTGTTGCTTTCTATCCCCTATGGACAGCATTCATTAATTTTCATTTTCCTCACTGAGCAACATGACAACTATTTTTATTTTTCTTTCTCTTTTATAACCATGTAGACTTTTAGTAATCAAACTTTTGAAAGTGCTGCCTGTAATAATGGTAGTTGCAACTGTACAGTGACTGAAGAAAAAAATGAACAAATGACTTTTCAGTGAAGAAATTAATACTAACCATAACAGGACCCTAGAAGCAGTAACACTTAAATGCAGTCTTTCAAGAAAAGATCCACTTCCTGACAGAGTTGTACCACTTCCGTTAAGAGAATTATTAAGACTTGAATGCTTAGCATAACTTCTCCTTTCATGGTAAAAACATTTAAGTGGTTTTAGAGAGATAAAACTGTTGCCCAGAGCAATTTCATAAAAAATACTTTAAATATACCTACCCAGTCTACTTTTCTCAGTTATCAAACACAGAATGTTCAATTAAAGATTCAGATTAAATAAAAGATAAAAATCACAGAGAAGATATGCAAACTAAAAATTAGAACTAATATTATACTAGAATCTCACACAAATGCTGTTTCATGTCATGTTTTTCACAGTAAGTCCTTCCCTAAATTCATTCTGTGGTTTCCCAAATTTGATCTTTTTTTTTCCCCTGCTGTGCAAATGTTCTCCATGGATCGCTTAAGGGGAACATTTTGTATCATCTGGCTTTCCAAAATTTATCCTTTGAAAGTAACACCTATTTCTGTAACGTTTCAATGACCACAAGAAAGCACCAAACACCTTCAACTTTAGCTCCATAGAAACCACAATTTCCCTAAGCAGCTCCTCTTCAGAAAAAACATAAATCAAATACCTCAAAACTGTGAGGCCCCGGCACCCTGGAAGTATGCAGCTCTAGCAGTCATGTTCTTCTTTTATTCTCTCATTTCCTCACAGAAGTCTGTACATTAAACATTTCGATTTCACCTCAGCCCTCAAACCAGTTTGGCACGCTACCTCTTTTAGAACCAAAAAGAAACTGTTGTGACATTTTTCTTTAAAGAAGTTCAATAATAATGTTCCATGTGGGAATTTCCCACAGCATTTTTTCCCTCCCTCTTTTCACAATTAGGAATGGCAAGTAAATACACATATTTTTGAACAGTTGTGTTGTGGGGTAGAGAAGGGACATCTATCTTTAGAACGGTGTTACTCCATATTCCCAAACTCGCAGCACATGCTCAGCCCAAACACTGAACTGTTTGCTGACTGACCTGTTGGGTTGCTCTTATCATGCACATGAATATGAAAATGCTGCTTAAAAAACAAAACCCATTTACACTAAGGAGCATGAGTGGCTCTGCACTGCCCCATAGCTTTTAATCATTTAAACATCAAATATTTTTCCTTTTAATACCAGAGAGGTAATTTATTGTATGCATATCATACAAACAGTAGGTTTTTTCAGTGTTGCAGCATACACACAAACGTATTTAAATGCAAGTAACACTTTCAGTCAGTTAAACTGCACTTCAAAAAGCACAGTTTACATACCAAGGGTGATTTTACTTCGCCAAACAAGAAATCTCTTACAGGCCAGTCTGTACTCCCTCTGGGTCTAAGCCCATCACTCTCCCTGGACTTTCTCATGCTGCTTTGGCTGCAGGCTCGAGCCAAATTTCCTCCCTCATCTGACCCTGTGACAGTCTGTGCAGTGATTTAAACAGGACAAAGGCCCAGTCTGAGTGTTGGCATCTGACTATCCGTACTTCTGACTGCCAGCGTGCTTCCAGGAATGGTTGGGTCCCTGACCAGTATTCTTCCAGGCAATGCCTTTGTACAAGCTGGAGGCTAGCATAGCTCAGTAATGGTATGCTGGCTCAACAAATCCAGGAGGCAATGCAAAAAAAAGGCCACTGTTTCACCTAGAGAATGAGCCCTAATCAGTTTTATTTTTTGGTAAAGATGTAGTTTGCATATTTCCACCTATCTAACACCAATCTACCCTTTAGGCTGACAGAACTCTGTCCTTTAACAGCCACCCACAAAGCCATGGATACTGCTGTGTGATGGAGGCAGTATAACCAGCCCACTATGTCTACACCATTCCGCTGGAAGGTAGATCTGCTCTTATGTCAAGTACACAACCAAGTCTAACCCTCCACTGCTCCCAAAGTTCAGATGAAAGGAAAACTTGAGCACAGTCTTGTATTCATGGACTACTGACCAGAGGTTTAGGATTTCAGTGCAAGTAATTTTGTTTGTCAAAAGATGGGGTTCTTTCCGATCATTCAGTAGAGCTGCTTTGCTGTTTCTGGATATGACACAAGAATCTCACTGCAAAAACATTTTAACACTGGAGAAACTGTTATGTAAAAAAACTTTTTTTTTAAATGAAATTGTAATAGACTCCGTCTATGATTAATTTGTTCAGTGTGTATTAGAACTTGTTTTAGCTGCTAGTGTGTATTAGGATTTGTCTAACCACTCCTGTTGTAATAGATTCCGTCTATCATTAATTTGTTCAGTGTGTATTACAACTTGTTTTAGTTGTTAGTGTGTATTAGCATTTGTCTACCTATTTTAATTAAGTTGTATCAGAATTAGTCTTTTCAGAAGATCATGAAATCATTTCTGCAACACAGAAAATACAAGGTCATCTGAGAGAGAACATAAACTCCTTCCCAAAATATTTCCTAAGCAAAGAAACCAAGAAATTGTAAAAGTTGCAGAAATCAATACTGAGCCTTGGTTAAAAGACAAAGAGATAAAACCCAGACTGCGAACAATTAGCATTGGAATGTAGCCTTATCAGTTTCTAAGCCAAAGCCAGGAAGAGAGAGAAAACATTTGTTAGAAAAAGTTAAGAGATCAGGAAGACCTAAATTCCAGCGACAAGAAAACAGCCCTGACATGCAAAAAGAGTTACCTCAAAAGCTAAAACCAACAGGAAACAGAAACTCTCTCCAAAACAATAACCAAGAAGTGGGGGGAAGTGGAGAATCTCCCCCCATACAACCGCCAACCAGAGATTTTCAGAAGAAAAAAGTATAAAAAGCTGTACCTTATGAGACCGACCTTTGAGAGCTTGGACTGTCGGCTGCCCAACTCGTTGTATCCCCGTCTCTATTGCTTGCAAATTAAACCAATTAATTTTATTGGCCTTTGTCCCTTGTCTATTATTTTCGGGACCCAATTTTTTAATATCTACCTATAACAGAAATGACCATATTGCAAGTGAATCAGGGCATCCTTCAATGATAATAAAGAACTTACAGTTCATGCAGCAGTACTTTGCAAGGCCAGTCAAGTCACATCTTAAACTGAAATATACACAGTAATCACTGTGTTTTATTATATGCATTGTCAGCATAGATCAGCATTCTTGGTTTGGTATTCAGGGTTATTGCATCATTTTTAAAGCTGTTCTAACTGAAATGTGAAAGGAGAAATTTTCAGCCTGAGGCAAATAAGCAGATACTGCCTATCAAGCTATGAACATCTGAAACCAAGACTATTAACAACTACTGGATTCAGTGCCAGCACGCCTCACATTGAGTGCTGGTAAATGGAGTCAGATTTCAGCTTCTCTCCTCTGAGGCTGCCAGGGACAGTTAGTCCAAGTGTAGGCTAGTAGAGCCACTGGATGAAACACAGTACTCTTTAAAATCAAGTGTCTGGGGCATGGAAGAATCAGAACTGGTTGTCATGCCTCATAATGAAGAAGTTACTAAATCTCACAGTCCCTAACAGATGTACAGAGGAGCCATTAGTTACAAAGACGAAAAAACCTAACAATTAATTTAATCAGTTTAGTATTTCCATTCTCCTTTTTATAGTTTAATATTACACTGATATAACATTTACTTTCTATGCAATAGTGATGCTTCTAAAAAAACAAGCGGCAAAAGTTAGGAAATCAATTATCTTCCAGTTTGAAAACATCTCCCATGTTCAGAGTTTCTAAGCTTATAGTCTTGATATAATAATGTTGTAAAGGCAGTAACTGGATGGACATTTTTGATGGAGTTATGTGTGTACCATATACTACAGGGAGATACCTCAACAGAACAGCTGCAGTGCTTAGTGGGAAACACCTTCAAAAATTTTACCAAAAATACTATGAAACCATTAGGTAGTAGTAATTTCTGGTATGACAACTGCAAAGGCACCCTAAACCTGAGGTCTGGTATGTTAACAATTACGAAGCAGAAAATCTCACCAACTTTAAATAGTCAAACTCAATCTCTCTACAGGAAGCTGTAGAAATGTATACATGTACATGCATTTTTTACATATATGTGTACAAACACAAATATTTAATACTGGAATGTGAATTACATAAGACACTTTATTTCATTGATCTTTGATGACTCTGTGAACACTGCCACTGAGACATGGCATTGTGAGTTAGCTTGTCTGTAAGGATAGAAGCAGTGGCATTCAAGAGCAACAAGTCAGAAATTACTGTAAATAAGAAATGGAGAGAAAAGTCATTTGCGTTATCTGTCTCAAGGAAATGAGGACAGCTTTAGAACTACCAGATTGCCTCCAAAACATAGGCTTAAGACTGAGGCTTAACTGAGATGAACAGATCCGATGTGTTTGAACCGTATCTCCCTCAACAACGCAACTGAACTGTGAGGACAGTGTGTCCCTCGCAGCTAAAGGGAGCAGATGAACGAGTCCCAGGCAGGGCAATGTGAACCGGGCACATGGATGTACCTACCCAGCAACTTCGCTCACTCCCACCTTACAACAAGCACTTGGCAGGCACCTCCTGAGCTGCCATAACATTCCAGGCCGTGCGCCTTTCCAGCGATCACCAAGGCTGGCTGAACTTCAGTACATGCGGCCTCTTCGACCTCCCAAGAGGCGGCTTCACTCGCCGCCCCCTCCACGGCCCCGGTCAAGTGCGAAGGCGGCATCAGCCACGACCTGAGGCCCCTGCGCGCACCGAGGGCCTCGCCACCCACGCCCCCGTGTTGTGGGGTCCCGGAGCCCGGCGAGCATGGCCGCAGGCTGCAGGCAGACATACCGACGTACCACAGCTCTCCGGCCCACCCGCACCGCCCGCGCTTCTCGTGAGGGGAGGCGGGGGCTCAGTGGGCGGGCGGGCGGAGCCCTGGGGGAATTACCTCGTCCCCGCCTGTGCCTCGCTGCATCCCCTCGAATCCCCCCGCAAGGATAGCTCGCTTCCCAGTCCGCTGCCGCATTCCCCGCACCAGGCTGAAGCCCAGCTTCCCCCCGGCCACTACTGAGAGTGGGTCAGCCCACGGCTGCTCCCCCCCTTCGAGTACGGTGGAACAAGCCCGTACGGGAGGAAGAGCGCCATGGCCGCTCCCTGAGGTGATTGCCAGCTCCAGCGGTCAATCAGTGCCTTCCCTTCCCTCTCGGCAGCNAGGGGGCGCGAGTGCCTGAGTAGGAGCCGCTCCCCGCAGCGCTCCCACCGCCTCGCCCCGTGGCGTTCAGCCTATCCCGGCAGCGCTCGGCCCCGCTCCGCTCCCCGCTGTCGGGCGAGGAGGGCGGCCGGGGCCCGGGGGAGGGGAGGCGCAAGGACATGGGCTGGTTCTGAGCGCCGGGGGAGGGAGGCTATCGTGCGTGTGCCTCCCTAGATTTTAATAACTGTTTGTTGTTGGGTGGTGTAGGTTTGGGTTTTTTTCCCCCCCCCCACCAGCGTTTTCCAACAAGGCGGAGGGGAGAGCGGCAGCTCCCTGCACGCCTGCATGGCTCCTCTGCCCCGGAGCGCCCCAGGAAAATAGAGCCCGTCTCGGGCCAGGTGACATCCCCCTGCCGCCGCGCTCACACTCGCAGGAGCGGCAGGGGCGGGTGAGCCGCCCCTGAGGACATGGAGGGACCCTCGGGGGAAGCGGAGC
>VWYI01021256.1:319-13682 GCA_013399455.1 Anthoscopus minutus | reverse complement strand
ACCCTCGGGGGAAGCGGAGCTGCCGCTCCTCACGGTGAAGCACGAGCTGAGGAACGGTGAGCGGGCGGGCCCGGGGGTCGCGCGGGGGCGGAGGGACCCGGGAGGGCCCGGGTTGGGGAAAACACTGCTGAGCAGGGGGCTCCGAGAGAGTTGTCTGGGACCGGTAGGGAACTCTTAGTGGCGAGGGGAAAAAGATGAGCTGGAAGGACAGGAGCGTGTACGATGGGGGCGGGGAGGGGGCCTTCTCTTATTTCTGAAAAAAGTAGTTCGCTTCGGCTTCTGCTCCGTGCCTGCCTCCCCTGTCCCACTTCCCGGTGGTGTTTGGTGCTTTTGAAGGAGATATAGAGTTGCCAGGCTCTCTTACGTATTTTTTTCTTTCTTTTTGTAAATTTTATGTTTGACCGACTTCTGTAGCTGTGTTGGGGAGGGGGAGCAGTTTGTTCCAGTCCTAAATGAAGTCATTTTATGTGACAACTTTTCTCTGACCTCGGTGAAATGCCGGAATTGTAGGGAGGGGAATGTGCCAACACATAGCCGCAGAATTATCTGGCTTTTCAATCTATGAATCTTCTTGTAGCTCGGTAGTTACTTGACGACCCTCTGGAGTAGTAGTTCAACATGTGAAATATGTATGACCTTTAAAGATACAACAGAAATGCTCCGTTGTTGGTTGTGGTGTTGAGGAAGAGCTTTATTTCTTTCTAATAGGGATTCTCTGCTGCTCAGAAGTTTCCAGGCAACTTGAACACTGCAGTAAATCTAAATTTTAATATTAATTTAGAAGTGCGTGTAAAACAGAATGTATATTCTCTGTATTAACAGTGAAGGTGCTGTTAACCCGTTTCCTTCATTCCTTTTCTGTCATCTTTTTCTCCATGATGAAGTGATAGTAAGCATTTGATACCGTTCACTGCAAAAGTTTGAGAGAGCTGCTCGGCGGGTTAATCTAGTTGATATTCTCGAATATGAAAGGTCGATGATGGTGCTGGGTCTCCTCGGTCGCCTTCTGCCTCCTGCCGCGCTGTCCATCGGTCCTGGGGTCGGGGGAGCTGCCCCAGAGGAACACGGCTATCACCGCTGCTTGGCGAATGGAGGAGGAGGGGGGGAAAAAAAAAAAGGGCGGCGTCTTGATAGCTACAGAAATCGAAGGGTCTGTAGTTTTCTTCTTTCAAGAGCTGCTGGAACACATAGTTGTCTCCATAGGTGTTGCTACATTTAAGTGTGGATGTGGAAAGGGTAAGGGGAAAGGAAGTGAGACACATTTATTCAATATATTTACATAGCTATGCCTAGATTTCTTTTATAAGCTTTGAGAACACGTATTCCTGAGGGATTGTTATTTAAAGTTAGTTTGAGGAATAAACACATTAGTATAAACTAGACGAATAACTGTCTAATGTAGCATAATAAGCAACTTTGATTTTAATCCTGATGATATAGCTGTATTAGCTACAAATTCTCACTTTTAAAATAAAAGTTCTCAACCATGTATTTTTAAGCTTCTGAAATTCAGTTTAGTAGGAATAAGCTGCTTTTCCCCTCCTTGTTCTCCATATTCAGTGTTTAGAAAACTGCTTTCTGAAAAATGCTTTCTAGCAATGACTTGTCTATTTCTGGAGCGCTAGGGTGGAGGAGGGAGCTGCTCTGTCATGTACTCCTGGGAGACTCCTACTCCTGAAGGTGTCAATAGTGTCATTGCTATGCAAGACGTATGGAGATACTGTTTCAGAACTTGCCCGTACAATGCACAGACATACAATAATTTGAGGAGAAAAGTTGCAGTCAGCCTCTGTTGATACAGAATATAATGCTGTAGGATACTTTGGATGTTCAGAGGTTTTTTTTGTACCGAGTCTGGTTGCATGGATGCTTAGCTGGTGGCTAAGGTCAACCCACCACGTCTTTAAGGTATGCACCATGATTGTTTAATTTTACTTCATTTTGGGAAGGAGTGAGAGGACAGGCCAGAACTAGAATTTG
This sequence comes from Anthoscopus minutus, assembly GCA_013399455.1. Classification (NCBI taxonomy): domain Eukaryota; kingdom Metazoa; phylum Chordata; class Aves; order Passeriformes; family Paridae; genus Anthoscopus; species Anthoscopus minutus. Next base: position 11,702 of record VWYI01021256.1, on the reverse strand, counting down.
TAGCCAACAGATCTTTGTTATTCCTAAATATGTTCTATATCATGAATATCCTTTATTGTGCAATTTATTTAGATTCCAGCATTCCCCTCATCTCTGTATTCTTTGATGGTGCTAGCTCTGTGACTAATTGAATCATTTAGAATTACATATCGAAAGTAGCTGTCAGTTGACAGATGAAAAAGAGGTCAGTCTCCAGAGTGCTTTGAAAGAATTTACTATTGTAGTAGAAGTAGTGGCTTCTTTGAGAAGGGAGTATCTTATTTTCATATTGTGGAAGCTGTTACTTGAACCACATGGTAACAAGCTCACTAATTCAAATCAATCAGGTAAACTTTACATTTGCAGTTGTCTTGGGATTGCTTTAGAAGTATTAAATGAGTTAGGGACAGGCATTTATTATGGTCAAGTGAGTAAGTGAACATACTTTAGAATTTGAATTTAAGATTAAACGAGGATCTTGAAGAATGAAACAGATGCTTGTTGTTAGCTCCAAGGAAGTATGGAGGCATATGAAAATGCGTTAAGTTAGAGCATATGCAGTGCTGTTGCTACATAGACCAGCTGATTGTTAACTCTATCATACCATGGCTTGACTCCTTTTAAACTTTGACTTTAAAATTACAATGCTGGCTTTGATATGTAGGGTCAGGTTTAATTTTAGATTTATATCTCCTAGCCTTAGAGCCCTGAAATTCCTCTGTTGTATGACCAAAAAGTAATTGCTGGAAAAACATCACTTGATAGGCATGTAGATTGGGTCTGTGATAGGGAAGCAACACTTGAGTGCCTGTGTGTGATACTATATGATGTGCTCTGTTACAAATACTGGGCCCTGCTCTGTGTGCATATATATGAAGCTCTGCAGATAAGAGAGCAGTGACTTTTAGGACACATGTCATTTAATAATGATATTCTCCTAATATATTTATCAATTTTTTTTCTTTTCCTAGCACCAAACCATTTTTGTTCTTGATAAAAGGCTCACAATTCAGCCACTTCAGAATAGTTACTGTTTTGTCTCACTTTGAGAAGGAAAATGAATTTTTGGGAAAAGTGGAATCTCTTTTCAGGAAGTAGAAGACTGTCTCTGTTTCTCGTTGAAGCTCTCCAGTGAAAATAATAAGAAAGTGACATTTTCTTTAGCATTTATTTCTGTGATCTTTTAAAAGGAAAGGTTTTATTTTTTTGAAGGCTAACTTTCAGAGTTCATGCGACTTTTAATCTTTTTGCAGACCTTAGAAAATATATACTATTTACACTGAAAAAAGAATTGTTGCATCTTAACGTTTCTGTTGCTTGGTGATGAACTGAACAAGGTTAAATGTAAAGCCTATCAGAGGAAACATTTTACATGATAGAGAAGGATATGGAAAGAGAAGAAAAGGCTTGTGATATCAAAAGATAAGAAGGAAACAGAACAGTTAAAAGTGAAATTTCCTCCTCTTGATTCTGGAAAAAAGGATCAAAGGATCCTATACTTTAAGTGTGTGTGAGTGACTGCGCAGAAGGTTGCCCATCTTGTGGCATGCATGTAAACTCCCTGCTTTGCCCAGGGAGAGGCAGATTACCAAAACTGGGATCTTGAAGGGAACTTGACGTTCTGTGAATGTATGGGTGATGGGCTCTGTATTCACTGTTTTGTTTTACAGTATTGTTTTCCTTTTAGCAATTCTGTTTTGAAGAGGATGTTGGATTTGTTTTAATGTTATCACAATCTTTGGGCTGAAGAGCTTGCTTTAGTTCGCAGTTAGTCTGCAGCAACGGCCTGCAGAACTCCAAAGGCAGAAAAATTTGGAACTTGCCCTTGAGTCTAACTTAAAATTCAGTATGAAAATATAAAAGGCTTCAGAAAATAAATATGTGGATTATCAAAAGGGTTTAATAATGCAAATTCTTAGTTATATCTTCTTGAATGAGAACTTAAATTAGAATGGATTTATTTGTTACCTGGAAGGTTAATATTACATTCTGAGGAATTGTGAAAATTCTTATGACTAAAAAACATGATGAATCATACACTAAATAGTGAATTTAGCCTTCACTGTGAAGGTGCATCTGGCACCTATAGAGTATTTTATTTTTTCTATTTTAAAAAGGAAACTTTGAGATTTAAAATATACTTTTGAAATAAAATTTTCTCTAAGACAGATTTTTTTTACTTATTTACAATATACAGATATGTTATATTATCACATTGCATACTAAACGATATCTATGATAAAATAATATTATATATGTTACTAATATTAACAATAATTTTGTATATTGTTTAGGGATCAGGAGGTACTAATAGTTGATTATTTCAAAGCTTGGATTGTTTCTGCTTCTACTTTTCTGAGCACTAAAATATATGTTTTCTTGGATTGTGGGAACTACAAAGAGTATCTGAAGTTTATTAGTCATCTTTATTACCACTTAATTCTCAGGATTTTACTCTTTACACAGTCAATATTTTCTAAAAATACTTTGTAGTCTAGGAATTTATTGTTATTTATCTTTAGGTAGCTTTGATTGTGAAGAAGGATGGCTATTGATCATTCCTGGGTTGTGTTTGTGGCTTTTTGCTTGTTTTTGTTGAGTAGGATTTTTTGTTTTATTGTTTTTCTCCCTCCAAACTTCAGAATCTAACAAACCTGGCTAAAATGATCTGTACAAGGGTCTGATACAACTAATCATTTTACTGTCATTGTTTCAGTGATATTCTATAAAATGTCTAATATAGTGAGGACTAATAGTTGCAGTCTTCATTGTCAGCCTCTTTATTTGCTCTGATCCAATGTATTCTAAATGCTCAGTTCCACAAAAGAATTAGGAGTCTTACATGCCATGTTAATACATTTTAGGGTTTTATTCAGAAGGCACTTCAAAGAACACTTGCCAGGATTCGTTAACCTTATAACAAGGCCTGGGTATCTGAGGATGTATTTTTCCAATATATTTTTCATGTAAATATTTCTGTTGTATCCCCATCATTGCATAATTTGTTATCTTATGGTGAACATGCCCTCTGTTTTCTCCCCCCCACTGAATCCCAACGAGGTGCATATTCTACTGAGATTTCTTTGCTTCTCAGTCTGTAGATAGGCAGATGACCTGGTTTGTGAAATATGTTACATGCACTCCGTTTATTTGGGTTTGTGTTTTGTTTTGGGATCTACTGTGGCTGTTTCCTCTTCTGATTTTTCTTGACATATATAAATATTTTATGCTGGATTGGACAGATGTTTATAAAAGCTTTACCTGGGAGAGGATAATTTTTAAGTTTCCTGGTTAATGTCTGAATAAACAAATATGTAAATACCTTCCATCAACATGTAAGTTATCAGTTGCTCTTTTTTTGTTGATAAATTAATTTGTATTCTGTTACTTTTGATGCTGTGTTCAAGGTGCCTGTGACTGAATTTTTATAAATGTTTTCATTTATTACTAATGATAGAGAACACTGATGTTGTTCATGTCTTGTACATAGATATAATTTTTTGTTTGAGAAGGTATGGACAATCTTTAGATATCTGATTGTTTCAACTCTGTTCAGCATTAGATTATCTATAGCAATTTTATTCATTAGCATCTAGTCTAATTACATTTTACTTGGGGTTTGTGTTTTTGTTTGGTTTTTTTGTGGGCTTTTTTTTTGTTGTGTTTTATTTGGGTTTTTTTTGCAATTATGTGGCATATAGTGTTGCTACACATTAAGTTTCTAGCTGACCGTGGAGGTGCCTCTGTGTTCAATCTTGGTGAACTCACAGTGATTCAGCTCTCAGTGATGATAAACCTCATAGCAAAGTCACCTCTGTAAAAGAAAAAGGACTGCTGCTAAATGCAAATGGATCTTAACATGGAGCATTTTCCAGTTCAGACTACTGCGAGTTTGCATGATTAATCTCAGATGTCTGGACTTTTGTATTTATTTCAGCTTCCTATATGCAAGTAATATCTTTGATGGGATAGTCTTCTATCTTCTATTTTTATGATGGTAATGACAGTTTCTTACTGTGTTTTCCACAGCATTTTATGCTTCTGACTTTCCACATACTGTATTCTATGCTGTATACATGTATGCTGTTATACATATATGTATACATACTGTATTAGTGAGTACTTCAGAAGTCTTTGTCATCTTTGGCTGTGTAAAGTTTAGCTTCCAAGCCTTCTATAATGGGATCAGCAGCTTTGTGAGATCTTGAAATTTTCCACATTTTTTTCAAGTTTTTGCATTTTTTTCTCAGCTCAGGTGGTCTTACCCTTAAGCATCTAATATTCTAGAGAATCAGCAGTTACCAGCCCAGTTACCTTAGCTGATGCTCTGGTGTTCAAAGCAACATGAACTGTGGTTTTTTTCATGCGAGTTCAGACCTCTGTGTGTTTTATTTTTGCTCTACATTGTTTCTTTTGAATAAGAAACATATTCTTAAGATGTTATGGTTTTTAAATTCCATTTTAAACTTGTAAGATTAATGAGCTGATTAAATGGTGTTCTTGTTCAGTGACCCAATACTTAGTAGGTGCCTGTGGTCTCTCAGCTTTCAAGGACTTCAGGATACTTTTACTTCCTTCAGAAACAGTTCTAAGTTTATGTAGCCAGTAACAAAGCATAACTCTATACAGCAGATAAACACTCTAACATATGCATTTTCTTCAGTGTCTAACAAATAGTTGTGTTGTTTCTATTCCATGGTGTCGGGTTTTTTCCCCTGAAAGGAGTGTGCTCCCCCTCTCCACTCTGAGTAAGGCATACACATAAAAGTTTTAAAACAACATCTGTTCTTTGATGCTGACTTAAGTAGATCTATTAGGTTAGTGAGGATGGGCCATTCTCTGAAGTAACAGGTTAAGATCACATTGATACTGATACTAGACATTGCAACTGAATATTGCACATATCTTCTGTTTAATTTTCCTTGTTTTTTCTTCTTAAAATTGCTTGAGGCTCATTGTTCTGCTTAAAACTGAAGAATTGGTCTTGTGTTGCAGAGAATAGCAGAGACAAGTTTCAGCTTCCATGCAGAGCCTGATCTAGTTCAGTAGAGGAAACTCTAGCTTTGTTTGTCTGCTTCAAGACAGTATGCAGTAGAGGCCAGAGCACATTTTAACTTGGGAACAAAAACTGTTAAAATGTTATTTCTCAAGATCCTAGAAGTGCAATTAAAAGCTTATAGAATCATTGCACAGTTCTTAGTTCAGTCTTGGCCATCTCAAAGTTCAGGTGTAGTGCAGATATCTCTTACATCATTTGGAGATCCTCCATCAAGGAGAAATGTTGTTCTGGATAAACAGACTGCCCTATTTCCAGGGAACTGAGAATGACAGCACTGGTCTTTGTGCACTGGTGTCCCTGCATATTAGAGGGAAGGCTTGTCTTTGCAGTGGTAGTATGTCTGGATATTTCCTTTCTTTCTACCTTCAGAGGGGGATGATTGACTAGTTTCTCTATTTCTTCTTTGTTTTTATGGATGCCATGATGTCCTGCCCTTTCCATTCACTGTTTGTTTCTGAGTTGATGTGTTGTCTCTTGTTGTTGCCCTCAGCTGCAAACTCTCTTTAACCATGTTGCTGCAATGCTGATTGGTGTGGACTACAGTAGAACATTAGTAAATGCAGAATTCTTCTAATTGTGCCCCTATGCAGTGAGCTAATCTCCCAGGTTTTTGTTAGGGTTTTTTTTCTCATTATGTACAGCCATCCCTTTTTAGTGTCACGTGTTATTTCACATTATTTGTGGAGAAACTCTCATCTTGTTTACTTGGGCAGTACTTCCCTTCCTATCCAAACTTTGTTCCATTCCTTGGTGCACTTCTTCAGCTGATGTGTCCAGACACTTGAAGACAAAGTGCATGGAGAAGTAAATTTTCTGTTTCTGAAACTGCTTTCTGTGCACCAATGTACATCCCATTGCAGTCTTTATAGATAGGCTTTTGGCAATTGTTGGGTTGAGTTCTGATGCCAGTTCCAGCATGGTGATGTCTGTGAGGTGTGAGAAGCCTTTTATTGTTTTGTCAATCCTAGTAGTACTAGTGGTCTCATTGCAGTCCTTTAAAATATATTGATCTTGAAAAAGTTTTGTAACTGCAGAGAGCATCCCCAGTGAAAGGTCTTCCAAAAATGGTCATTCAGGTTCCTGGGAGTGAGTGGTGAATAGAATAATTGATCTTTTGAGATTTATGCTTCTGAAAGCAAGTTGAAGGAAATGTTGGAATGACAACTTTCATCCTGGAGAAATGGCACTTCATCTCTGCTAGAGTGTTTTCGTTCAGCAGATGAAGACAAAGGACTGTTCTAGGGATGCCATTAGAAAATGGCTGAAATAGGCTCTTCACCTTGCTTTTGTTGTGATAAGATGTCGGAGATGGACTGAGCACTGCAACTGAAGCTCTTGGAGCAAAACCATTGCCATGTGGCAACACTGGGAGGAGCACTTTCTGGGAATTGTTAATCTTTTCTTATAGTTTTGAAGATTTCTTTTTCTTATTTTTTAAGGATAATTTTACTTCTTGCGTTATAGGAAGTAATTTGGAGAGAGTTTCTGAAGTGTCCTATTATACTTGTGTATGTTATGCAGCATCCTTTAGCTGTCTTGTGGGATGGCTTTTTTCCTCGGTGTAATGTAAAAAGAATGGGTCTTATTTTGCAGTTATCATATGCTTATTTGTGATGTAATTTTCTCCTTTTACTATGAAAGTAATATTATGGTAACCTTCAAGACCTTTATTTTTTAGGATAAGGCCATTAAGCATCCTCAGTGGAAGTAAAAATGGAATTAAGTGGAGAGTGCAAAATTACAGCTCACATTGAAACAAGTATATAATAATTCAAGCTAGATAGCACTCAGCTTTTTATTGTGTAGCCTCATGAAAGTGGAAAAGGTTTTACTAATGTTAGTGAATGTGAGTTTATGATACTATTTGGATTAATGGATTGAGTATTAAGACTTAATCTCTTTTTAGGATCACAGCCAGCACTACAAATCTTCAGCATGTTACTGGAGATGCAGCATTTCTCTAGGTTCCACTCTTCCTATTCAGTTCCAAGAATATGGCAGGATTAAGTGACTGTTTTACTTTCCAGAAGGATATTTAATTGAGAAGCCTTCTGCTGGCACTCTTAAAGGAGTTATAACCTTTCTGGGGTAGTCCATCAAGGAAGATCCAAATCGATGGATCTCGAAGTGAAAACTTTTTTCCCACCCTGAGTTCAGCATGTAGCTGATGTGCAGAGAAGTTCTGTGTCCTGAATCTCTTCGGTGATGTCCACTCCTTCATTAAAAATGGATACTCTAGCTCTGGTATTTTTAGAATAGTCTGTGACTTCTGGTGTCCCTGGTAGGAAAGACAATGTTTTGAAACTGTGTATATTGAGTACCTTCCTCAATACTTGTTAAGAAGAGTAATATGTAATATTAATTTGCTTGAACACTGTTTACTTTCTGTGACACAACATACTCTAATTGTACAGACACTGACTCAGTCTAGGTTTGCCTTACCTGCTAGAACTCCTTTATTGGCACATGAGTGTGGCTTCCTTACTGCTGTCTTAAGCAGTGACTGTGATGTAGCTCAGGCAGGAGTGTTTGTTCTGTTTGCAGTCAACAGTAGTGTACAGCAAGCTTCTGTTCAATCCCTGTGGTGCATATTGGCTCACTTACTACTTGATGATACATCCTTAATTGTGTTTGAGGCTGCTCAGTAGAGTGGATCAGGGAACTGATCTTGGATGTGAATTATCAAACTTAGTTACTTTTTTTTCTTGCTGCTTTTTGGCCTGGATCATTTCAGCGAGGGCTTTTGCTGAATGGTCTGCATCATGTTGATGCAAATGGATGCATAAAATGATGGGAATGAAAGATGAAAAAAATTGGCAACTGCTTGAGGCTTTCTTATAGCAGCTTAGAAAAGGGAAAAAAAGTAATAAGCAATAAACCGACCCTGCACAACCCCTTTTTTTAAACAGAGGTCTTTACATCCCTGCTTAGAAAAAATACATGTTAGACAAAATAACTACTCAAAGTGGTATAGATTGGTATAGATAGCATTGTATAAGACTGTCTGCTTCCAGACTGTGCAACAAATAACAAAACCTTGTAGCAGCTTAGATTTTTCCATACTTGTGAGTTATGTAGACTTAAGGTAATTTCTACTTGATACTAATGGAGAGTCTTTAACAATTCTTTGTTAAATGCATGAACGGTTGTTGAAACTTGATTTGTGATCCCAAACACCATAAAATCCAAAAAAATGAGAGTATTCAGGGTGCTAGGTCTAATGGATGGCCTGATTGCTGTCTGTAACTATGTGATTGGAGACAAGGTGGAACTGGACTCTTTTCAGAGGTGTCCAGCTGTGGGAGTCAGGGATACAGGGAATATTTCCCTGCCTGTCCTGGAAGATTCTGACCCCCAGGAAAACACTGTTTTTGATCTCCATCCATGGAGAAAGCTTCCAAGGGTTTGGGATGGAGTGCAAACAACCAGTTTATGAATTAGAAAGTAGTATGGTTGGTAGTGTGAAAATTTTCACTTGGTGTGAAAATGTATATTTTGGTTTTTATATAGTATTGATGTAGGTGGGGATTCAAGATGGAGGATTGTGGGCATTGCCTCACTTTCCCTTCTTCACCTACTCCATCTTCTGCAGTGATGGGAGCACAAAATTTTTGGATGAGAGAGCCTGCAGTGCAGGTGTTGCTTGAAGAGACAAATAATTAGGTATTGGTAGTAGAGTAATAACAATAGAAGTAATTGGTCACCTTATCTTGTATAAATTGAGACATTTTGAGCCTTTTGAGGCTTTTGCTGGTGTGTTTTCCAGGAGTGCAGAGCCTGTGTCATTCCTGGCTCGAAACTTGTGATAAGAAAATAATAAACAACCTCTGGAAAGCCTGTCTGCTTTGTTTATGGGTCACACAAATCATCAGGGGTTGCAAAGCTACAGCAGCCCCAGGTGGGGGAAAACCCCCCCACACTCAGTGACACACTGGAAGATGGTATATACAGACTAGATGGGCTTCAATTACTTCAAATACTGTTCTGTGATTTTACACATTCAGATGCACTTATGGCAGCAAAATTGCTTTCCCTTGTTTTTAAAGTTGAATACAGCATGAAATTGGGATGTCTGCTTAGTGCTGCTTATTTAATTCATCTGCTAACTTGGTTTTACTGAGGCTGTAGTAAGATGTCAGAATGATGTTTTGGTGTACTACATATCTGATGTGATTTTTTTTTTTTTCCCTTCAGCAAATTTGACAGGCCATGCAGAGAAAGTTGGCATTGAAAACTTTGAGCTCCTGAAAGTTCTTGGAACAGGGGGTAAGATGCACTATTTTTAAGTTAAGTGTTGGAAGAGTTACTCTTATGTATGATTTTTTTTTTTCTAGCTGAGGTTTTGGTAATTGGAACATTCTTTAGGAAGATAGCACTTTTGTATTGCATAGCATATTTTTTTCCATTTTTTTTCACAGAGATATCATGTAAAATTGGAGGTCACATGTGCTAGCACAGCACTTCTAAAGATGCACTTTTTTGAAGAAAAGAAAACATATGGTTGAAAATTTGTGACAATTTAATATAGTTTGTGAAAAACTTAATCTGAGTTAAGACATGATCTTGATAATTATGTTAAGCTTTCAGAGTGTATTTGGGAAAAAACAAGTAATTTTAATACGTGATTAAATAAGGTGCTCCATTATTTACCTAATCTTTTTTAGAGTTGCTTTTGGCTCCATAACTCTCTGTGCTACTTGCACACTAGTATTTTTTAAGATTGATAATGTTCCTTGTTGTATTGTGGGTTTCAGCACAGTGTTGGAGATTTTTAGGATGTTGTAGGATTACTAATTGTAGTGAACAAAAAAACATTTCCCCTTTGTTAAAGGGACACACAGCCCCATATATGGACCAAAAATAATGGCTTTTATTCTTGTTATGGAGTTTTCACTTTCCCTTTTTTGGTCAGCATTAAGTCAGATGCATTGTTGAGTACATTTGTATAGTTATGCATGTGGACTATCATCAAGGTCTGCAGGAGTTTTATGCTAGTTAAATGATATTAAATTATTGGGTGTTATTATCTGTTAATGGCTGGTAGTGAGGCTGTAATTCCCTAAGGCATCACTGGAAAGAGCAAGAGATTTTAATTTTCACTTTTTGCTGTCATATAGCTTCTTTTAGAAATTAAGCTCTTAAATCACCTGAGAGGATATTTTTCTGTTTCTGAAGTAAATTATTTAAAGTTTAAAATTTAACATGCTGAAAAATTGAAACCTTGCTGTTAAATTTCAATAGTTAGAGGTAGATACAAGGAAGCTTTACTATTTGTAGATAAATGCAGCATATTCCTAGGTAGAAGCAGTCATGGTTTTCTAAAATGATCAGTGTGGATCTGAGTGGGGTTGACTAAAATGAAATTATAAACAATTGTGCATTTATGTGAGGATGTCTTTCATGCTAATGGAAATGTTGGCTGGATCACACTCATATTACAACTATCGTATTTAGGGTGCAGTGTAAGTTGCTGGTCTCATAAGGGGGTCAGTATTCAAGTTCAGACTGGCAGCAGCCTGACCTCCTCTTGTCTTTAGACAGTATCTTTGAAACAGCCTGTCTTGCTGTTAAACTGTTGTCAATCATTCATTGCTACTTCCCATGCCTTCTTTTGTTCTTGAAGAGATTGGCCAAATTTTTCTTCGACTGGAAAACTCTTGACCGTAGCAGGCAATCATTAGGCTTGCAGTGCAGAGCTATTCCATTCACTCAGGTTAACAGGATCATTTTAGAGGGATGCCTTTCAGAAAAGGCTGCTTTACTGGGTTAACTGAGTGTGTGTGTGAGGTAAAAAAGTCGAGTAAGCATGCCTGTCTGACTTCATCCTGCACCAGTAGTCCTGCTGCTCCAGAAATGTCTTTCGTCTAAGCAGACCTCAAACTATTTAAAAAACTAACTAAAAGATTTAGGAATCCAAGGACTCCTTGGGTATCCTGGAATGGCATTTGTGGGAGGAGTAGTTGGCATTTGTTGTGGTGTTTGGTTTTTTGGGATCTTTCACTTTTTTGATATGCAGTTTTGATTAAGCCTGAGGTTTGAGCTGCAGAAATCTAGACCATCAGGGCAGTCAAGAAGCTTTTTTCAGTCTCAAGCCTATGATAGCTAAGACTCATGCACTAGATATGTCAGAGGTTGCTGCTTCCTAATTACTGGATGGCATTAAGTGCCAATGACCTGATCAGAATGGAGCTAGTTCTCTTTGCTTTTAGGTAAGTGACCATCTGTCAGTTGGCAATGTTTGCTGTCCCATGGAATTGCTGAAAACAGGATTCCGAAGAGCTCGGACCTCAAAGAGGTTCCTTAATTGTTTGGCCCAAGACACAGTCAGTTATATCTGCATCACCC
>VWYI01021254.1:184017-198797 GCA_013399455.1 Anthoscopus minutus | reverse complement strand
GTGTGTAGTCCTTGGGGGGGTTTCACCTGCCTGAAATGCACCTGAAATGCCCTTCAATAAATGGAACTGCTTTTTATTCCCTTAATTCTGTCTGGCCTCTGCTTTTAGGTAGCCCCAAAAGGCACCACTGAGATGATTTGGGGAGCGCTGAGAGGATTTTGCGGAGCACTGAGAAGAATTGGGGAGCGCTAAGAGGATTTGGGGAGTGCTGAGATGATTTGGGGAGTGCTGAGAGGGTTTGGGGAGCCCTCAGAGGATCTGGGGAGTGCTGAGATATTTGGGGAGCACTCAGAGGATTTGGGAGTGCTGAGAGGATTTGGGGAGTGCTCAGAGGAATTGGGGAGCACTTAGAGGAATTTGGGAGTGCTGATAGGAATTGGGGAGTGCTGAGATGATTTGGGGAGTGCTCAGAGGAATTGGGGAGCACTTAGAGGATTTGGGGAGCGCTCAGAGAATTTGGGGAGTGCTCAGAGGATCTGGGGAGCCCTCAGAGGATTTGGGGAGTGCTCAGAGGAATTGGGGAGCACTTAGAGGATTTGGGGAGTGTTGAGAGGATTTGGGAGCCTGAGAGGAATTGGGGAGCACTAAGAGGATTTGGGGAGCACTCAGAGAATTTTGGGAATGCTGAGATGATCTGGGGAGCCCTCAGAGGATTTTGGGAGCGCTGAGATGATTTGGGGAGTGTTGAGAGCGTTTGAGGAGCATTCAGAGGATTTTGGGAATGCTGAGAGGATTTGGGGAGCCCTCAGAGGATTTTGAGAGCACTGAGATGATTTGGGGAGCACTGAGAGAATTTGGGGAGCACTGAGCCGCAGTTGGAGCTCCCACCTGGCCAGGGAACACCTGGGCTAAGGGGATTGAGCAGCTGGAGGTGGCACTTCCAGCCTGGCTCCAGCCCCAGGCAGCGATGGTTTCATGGCATGAGAGGATTTCACTCCTGGCTCCAGTTTCTGCTGGAATTGTGTGGGTTTGCACCGTGGCTCAGGGCAGATCTGGGAGCCAAATATCCCAACCCCAGCTCCGAGCATTCCCAACTTCAGTCCAAAATGCAGAACCAGAACAGGGAAAGAATTATGGAAATGGATTTACTTTTGTGAAATCATTTGAGGTTGCATTAATCACATTGCATAGTCTTAATTGGTCTCTTTTAAAAATTAAAGGTTAAGTGCATTATTTCCCTGAAATGAGCACAAACTATTGATTAGCTTCAATCTGGAAATTAATTCAGTTATTTTATATATTTTACATATATTAAGATTCTCCCTTTTAAAAGCTTTGAAGAGATCTACTTTAGATAAGACATCTCTACCATCATATCCCTCCCTAGTTCATGGCCTCTGTAATTAAGAATTTAAAGGACTTCAGAAACAAAAAGTTGTCAATTTTATCTTGAACACGGCAGCTGTTTAAGGTTGAATTTGGATTTTTCCTTTACTATCCTTTTGTTAATTACAAGTTACATTCTCAAATGTAGTTTAAGTAATTTGATAATGTAGATGAATTGACAATACTATTCAAGGTTTCTTTTCCCTAAGCATATATCAGTGGGACTGGAAAAATTTAAATTATGACCTTTAACACACATCTATCCATGTTTGCTCCTGTGAGCAATTTGCAGATTCCAACATAAAAGAAAAAAAAATCAGGTGCTTGCAAAGATGTTAAAAGTCATTTACAAAACTTGAATGTCCTTGACTTACTTTAGTCATTTTCAGGGACAGAATGAAAAATTAGTATTTCCTCTAGAGGGCTTCAGGATCTGTATGATTTCCCAAGTCAGAGTTATATTGCGCTGAGTGGCTGCAGTAGTGAGGGTCAGAAAGGCTCCTTGCTCTTCTGATTCCTCCTGCTTTGGGCAAAAATCCTCACACTTAGTGGAATGCAGAGGTCAGACTCTGGTGGTCTCCCCATGATTTGTGTCCTCATTTCCCAATGTCATGTAAGAATCCAGAACTGAGGGTCATGTGATTATTTTTACTAGAAATCCTGAAGTAAATCAATTTGCACTTTGTTTTCTTGAAATTTTGCTCCTTATGACAACCAGTATTTTCTTTAAAGTCTTAGTGTCATACTAATATTAATTCAAAATTTAACAGAACTCTCTAAAGCAATGCACATATGAAAACTCATCTATCAAATTAATGTTGATGATCATGTTATCATTATTTTTAATTTTTCTCTGGTATAATCCTGCTAACCAAGTTTCTGATGCAGAATTTATACACTAATGTAGAATTTAATTGAAATTCAGGGCTCCAAACCTAATCACTTTACTATCCATGTCTGCCTTTACTATCTCCATGTCTGCCACCAGAAACCCTAGCCTTGATCAGCCAAGATATTCTGCTCTACATTCTGTCATTTTCCTCTGGTTTTGTGCAAAACTTTGTACTTTCTATGTCTACCTTACTCCTGAGCCACCGCTATTCACTACCTCTCAGCAGCTCCTACTTTTCAGGTTAAATCCTTGACAATTACGGGAAATATTTTTGAGATTCACCTCATGAAGTGCTTGGACAGGCACAGGGTGGGATTTTGGGGGATGCTCCTGTGCAGGGCCAGGAGCTGATCTTTGTGGGTCCCTTCCAACTTGAGATATTCTGTGATTGCTTCATTTCATAACTGAAACAGCTGCCAACACTGCACAACTCTCCAAACCAAGCACATTTTCTTTTAAAGTAGAAGTTTAATTAGATTTCTCTCCTGTTCGCTGTTTGTCAGATAACTGGAATCCATGGAAATCATAACTGGAACTAAAGTTCCCACCCAAAGATCTCCCCTTCTATGGAAAAGACTACTGGACACAAAGCTATCTGAAAAATATATTTTTATGAATTCTGGTGTGATTATGGAGGGTGCTACCCTTGGTGCCAGCCATTATTTAATACAGGAAGCGCTGCAGCGATGATTTGTGAGAGCGTGGCCTTGATTCAACCATCAACTCCAATGCCTGCCTCGCTTCTCTGTAAAATGCCAATCCTCCAATTGATTTCAGGGGAATATTCATGATTCAAATCAAACTGAAGTGCTCTGCTGGAGCCCAGCCAGAGCGCACCGAGCAGCGCAGGGCTGAGCCCACGCTGGCCAGAGCTTTGGAGATGGAACCGTCCAATCTCACAGATCCAAATTCATGCCTCTGGAAGGACATTCCACAGAGAATTTATACCTCACTTAGAGCCTCCTCCATTTTGAAAAATGTCTCCCCTGATGCTTCCTTGTACACATGAGTGCCAGTTTCCTCAGTAAATGTGATTTTTGGTAGCATATTTGCATCTTCCAGAATGGACCAGTGCACCCTTCTCAATGTTTGTCCACTCTAGGAACTTGGTGTGCTGTGACTTAACACCTGATTGTGAGGAAAATACATTCCTTGCAATTCTGGTAGGCTGCTGGTTGAAGAAAGACATAAACAACAAAGAAAATTTCATAATCTATTCATTGTCTTCCTCTGTCGTAACCTTTGGGTAGTACTTACAAAACTCTTTGAAATTGTCCATAAATATTAGTTTACTCAGAAAAATACTGCATAACCTTTTAGGGACTTGCAATTATGGCTTTTCAGTGGACTGAGGAAAAAAAAATCACCAGGGGATAAAAATATGAGAACAGTGGTCACACTTCAAAGTGAAGCTACTGACCACAAAGAGATGATGAGAAAAAAATTCCTCCAGACCATGACTGATGGTTGGGTCAGTTCTGGAGACCTGGAGCCAGTGAGGAGCAGAGAGAGGTGGAAGTGTCCTGCTGGGCACTTTTCAGCCCAGGGACAGGATTGTGAGACAGAGACATGAAAGAAATTCCCATTTCCATTTTTCCTGGACAAGTCTGTCTCAGCAAGGTCAGGTTGGTAAATACACCGAGTCTGAACTGAAATCAAAGAGATTTGGCTCTACATATGGAAAGACAAAAGGTCAAAACAAGTTTCTTTTTCCAGCGCTGAAGGAAAAATCCTTGGAGACCTGACTGGTAACAGATGGTGCCTCAGTGGATGCTCTTTTCATCAGTTTTATGATTAAACACCTTCAGAAGGTGCTCAGCTACCTCCACCTCCCCTTTTAGAGTCAGGAGGCGACCATTCTGTAAGTTCCACTGGCTCCAAAATGATCACCCATATTTGAACAGGTAATCCAGTGGTGGAGCTCATCAGGGGATAAGTTGAGGCATTTTGCCCACTCTTTTTGCAGCTATAAAAACCCAATCAAACTCTAAATTGTACTGAAATGGTTGGGTAAGGACCCTCTTTATGCCACTCCAGTCCCATTACAGAAATACCTTTTAAAAAGGGCACTAACTAGGCTGGAAACAACCTGTAGCCAGTTTATTTTGCACGTTGGGAAAATTTCACGTTTCTTTGTCAAACAGGTTGTTACATCTTGCTACTACAAAGTTGGCAATTGTGCTATATTTTGGATATACTGTGAACACATTTTGATTGCGTTCTGGCAGGCTCCCAGTTAAGCTGAATTACAATGAATGCCAACAACACATTACAATTTCTTTCAGTAAACACGAGGCACAGTTCTCAGGCAAGCAGCCATATGCCATGTTCTCACACGCTTCCTTTTCAACCCAAAGAGCTGAATTTAGCTGTTGCTTATGAAAGGAAAAATAAAATTATTGGTTTTTTTTAAAAAAAGACAGTCAACGAATCTCCTCTTATAAGTAAAAGAAGCCGAATTTGTCTCAGAGTTCAAAGTCACTGACAGAGAATCAGAGAAGATTCTAATCTGTATGAAATACTCCTGGAGACAGGTAATTCTATTTCCAGGGCCTGGGGAGAGCTGGGATGTGGTGCCTCTGTGTTGACTGGAGCAGAGGGGTTTGGCTTCCATGGGCACAAACAGATTCCAAAACTGCTGCAAACATCACCAAATCCTGCTGGAGACATCAAGCCTGCCAGTCTGAGGAGGGGTTTCAGACTAAAGCAAAGCCCCTTTGATAATATAGACATTTATTTTAGAGAGAATTTGAGAATTTTAGTTAAAAATGCACAAAGAAGATCCAGGCTGGGAAGAGGCACAGTCAGAACCCAGAGTTCAGCCCTTGGTAAGGATCTCATTTCTCACAATGAATATGGATGTTGTTAATCTTTTTAAACCTCACAGAAATGACAGCTCCCTTCTTTGAAGCCTGTCCAACAGAGAAAACACAATGGGAGAGATAAAATTCACCTAAAAGAAGGAATATTTTCCAGACTGGAGCACCTTCCACAGCTGCAATCACCCTCCTGCTGGACAGGGTGGTGGTGCTGCTCTCCAGCTCTTGCTTGCACTTTATTTGTTAGCAAAGCTCAGATCTCATTATAATTCCCTATTTCACAGGTAGACAAACTGAACCAAAGAGATGTAAAGCAATTTTCATCAAATCACACCAAAGAGCAGCAGGAGAACTAGAAACGGGTCCTGTGTCTGTTCACAGCTTTCATGTACGGGCTTAATTAACTGGGAAAAATTAGAAACTTCTCTAACCAGAAGTGAATGGGAGCTCACACACTACCTGATCCTCCCCCAGAATATTAATGGCTCTGAGAGAATAAAGGGAAATTTATGACATGCACTCTCCTTTGTTTTTGGAAAAGAATCTTTCAATATTTGCAATAAGCACCGTTCAAGCCACATTTTCCTCTAATGCATTTTAGTTTGCAAGTGCTCACAATCAAAATAAATTCCAAGTACTGCAAATGAGACATGGAAAATTACATCCACTTGGTCTACCACATCTTTATCACATTCTTCATGCCAAAAAATTCAAATTACTCTGTATTATGTATGTATTCACACATTCTGTCGCTTGCTCTTTAACTCCCCTTGTTTTCCCACACATCTCTTGTTCATTTTGCAAATGTTATCTTGTCTTTTCCAGTTTAATCCTCTGTACTCCCATTTCTTTATCTCAGCACCTCAGTTTGGAGAACAACCCTTCTGTTTCTCCAATTTGCATCCTGCAACCTCAGCTCCAGCTCCTCCTTCCTAACCTGCAATTTGTGGTGCCATTTCTACTGAGGCTCAGCTGAGAGGCTGCTGAGAGCACAGCAATTTGCAGTCCATCTCTCTGTGCAATCCACTCCACCCTCTTCCAATTTTAATTAGACTTCCCCATCTTCAATTTTAATTCCACTCCAAGTATGTGCCCTTGCCATTTTTCTCTCCTCCCAAACAGCGTCAAAATTCATGCCCTCCACAGGCTTTATTACCAAGCTGATAAACCAAAAATACATTTTACTCTATATTTCTCCAAAATTTAGATGTGCACTAGCGTAAGATTTTTTTCCCAGCCCTTGTTTTTCCACTACTTGAGCCCAAAGGGTTCTCAGAACTCTCCTACAACCTTTCCTCCCACTGCAGTGGATCCCCAGGGCTCTGTGTCTCCACAGCCTCAATCTCTGATGGGTCCATGGAAGAGTCAACTTCCAACTGCAGTAAGAGAAAAACTCTGAAACACTTCAGGAAGAGGTACAACTGCAACATCTCATAAATACATGAAGCATCTCAACATTTCCCATAACTGAGAGCCATCATGGACTACACCATGAGGAATTCTGATTTCTGTCTCATTCCACAGGGATAAGTGGGGATAAGGTGCTCCTGCAGCTGCAGTAGCTCTGAACTATCCACCTGGATGAAAAACAGCTCCAATTTTCACCCCCAGCCCCAGGGCAAACCCTGCCTTTTCAGAAGCACAAACAGGAGCGTGGCTGTTGATGGGAAGCACCACTCTGCTGGGTTTCAGAGCATCGGACCTCAGCTGCAGGACTCCTCATTGCAGGGGCATCCTGCAGGAAAACTTGTGGGATTTCACTCTGCTCACCTCGAGGACACCAGCTGCTAAAGATGGGAGCAAGGCCTGCTTGGAGCTTTCAGTGATTTCCTTTGTCTGCTGCTGGATTTGCTGCTACTCCTTGAACTTAAAGGTAGAAACTGATTAAAAGCTTCCTCAAACTTGCACTTGCTTCCCAGTTCCATTCTGTGAAGCCTCACACACTCACAAATTGCTGTCCTCTTTCAGTCTCACTCTCCTTTTCCTTTAATTGCTCAGTCCCCTCTCATCTTAAGCAGCCTTTGCTTCCCTCTCTCTTGAAAAACATCAAGTCTCTCTGGGAATCCACCTCCAAACTCTTTATAGCTCCTCCACCACTTCACCTTCCAAGTCTCATGACGTTATTTTCCCTTTCCCCTGCCTTTTAAAAATTGGCTTCTTTCACATTCCACCCAAACTGCTCCCTTTCATTTCCATAGCCATGGCAGGCAGGGTGTGCTCATGAAACACATTAACAAGAAACTTAAAAGGCTGCATCAATAAAAAGGCTGAAATATTGTCTGAAAAGATCTGTGTGACTGGGAACTAGACCAGTAGGAAATGAATGAAATACAGAAATACAACAGGCTGTGCCATCTGGGGACTATTAACAGATTACTGCTACTGTGAGGAGAGTCATCAGTTCAGGGGAAAAAAAAAAAAGATACAGCAAAAAAAGAGGAGTGGAAAAGGGAAGGACCTGAGTACTCCAAGAGGACTCTTGACAGTGCTAAGAGGGGCTGGGAGGAAGGGAAATACAAAGCTCAAGTGAATTGGGAGATAAATTTTTCATATTTTAATTTACTCATACTAAAATTAATTAAAAATCTGTGGTGATTTCCTCCTTTTCTATTATAAATCTGTCAAAGTTTCCTTAATAATCAGTTTTACTGCTGCTAAGCAAAGCCATTCTGCTCAGTTTTTTGCCATGGATAAATGACTTGAGGCACATCCTACAAGCTGATTGTATTAATTATTTTATGCTTTAAAAGTCTGGAATGCCATACTGGGCCTTGTTTTAAGCTAGACCTACAAGGGGTGTTCACGTGTTTTATCCCCAGTCCAGCTCTTCCTTCCCTAAAAACCACTACACCTAAAGTGGCCAAAACACAGGGAGAGATTCATCTTCCTCTCCCACCCACTGACACAAGAATTAGCTGCAGACTCATCTTGCTTAATTAATTTTTGTAAAAGGATGCAAAATTTCAGATAAGATCTTACAGGGCACAATCAAATCAGCAGAGCAGCCTTCTCTCATCACCACTCAGAAAAATTAGTTCCCCCTTCCAGGTGTTTTATGCAAGGCATCCTGCTCCATCAGCATTTTTCAACCCCTCATTTCCCAGAGAAAAAAAAAGTCAATCACAAGATTTAGATGATCATATTGGGGGTGCTCTGATTTTCTGCTCGGCTCACTGCAATTCTGGTTTCAAGATTTATCACAAATCAGTAGTTTTACATCAAGAAAACTGAGTTGGAAGAGATGAGGAGCAGGAGGAGGAGGAGTAGCAGCGCTGATGGCAGAACCTCGAGTGTGACTGATCAACAGATCTTTCTTTATGACAGACCCATACACAAGGAAAATAATAAAGTGCAGTTGTATATAACAAGTGAGGTATCCCATAGGGACAGTTCTCTTTCCCTGCTACATCTGCTCCTACAAGCTTTCAGAAGAATTATCCTCTGCCTTGTCAGCTTTCGAGTGCCTTAGGAGATATTTAATTCACTGCCACTGAATTTAGCAGATATGCAGCTACCAGTGTAAGTTGCCAGCATAATTTCTGGGTTAACCAGGCACTTCTTCACATCACATTATATTAATACAGTGTAAAATTGGGTACTGTCATGTTTATCAATTTATCAGATTACCAAAGTTATCACATTTTTCTAGCACGCTTGCAGTGCTTGTTATATAACACAGAATGATTTGCTGTTACCTCGGATTTTATTTAACTTCCACGTAAGTTTTTTCAGGCCTGTAAAACTTTATTCACAACTAGTAAGACTATTAATGTCACAAATGCACTAACAAAGGTAGATCTGAAGATAAAATGATTTACAGAAATGTGAAATTTTGCTATGGAAGGATAAACACAACAAGGTCTCTGAGTGTAAAGAACTGGAATTGGAGGAAGTAAGCAATAATTAAAAGGGGTTGTGTTTTACTGTTGTTAGAAAAAAGCTTGGAGCTAAGTTAAAGTTATTTCAAAATTTGGTTTAATTTTTTTTTTTCCAAAAGACTCATAGATCCTCAGGTCTTACCCACTGAAAAACAAGCAGTGCACAAACTGCTCCCAACAATGCACACAATTTGCAGCCACGAGGTGACACATTAAAATTCCAAACCCACAAATACTTTGAGGAGTAAAGGCTGAACATACGTTTTGGTGTAACCCTTAGAACTCCTCCAGCTGGAAGCAGTAAATGATGGGAAACACAAAATTAAAATTTCAGATTCCTTTTTCAAGGGAAAGACTCTCCTTTTGCTGTTCTCATTAATTGAGGCAGGGGAAAAAGAAACCCTTATTTAGTGAATTCTAACAGCACTCCGCTGCAACTAAACTTGATGTATACAAATTAAGGGAATCTTACTGAGCTGAGACAAGAATTGCCTGTTACATCACAGTTAGATGTGAAACACCATCAGCTGATCAAGGACTTTCAGCTCTCACAAGAACTCTGATTTAGAAGGCAGTGAGCCCATTTATAAAAGTCTTATTGATCTTTCCCAGTGTATCATATTTTTTCATGTAAATCTTAATTCTTAACAGCAGTTCCTTCCAAACTTGCCCAGCAAGGAAATTTATTTCTCCACTATACTTTGGTCACTTGATAATCCCTTTTAAAGATTTATATCTAATTTACAGTCTTCTGTACTCTGGCATTGGGACTGGCTTGAACAAACTATTGTATATCAGTTATCTCACTTTTGAGGCTTGGTATCATTTTGTTTGGTTTAGTATTAGAACTTTTAGGATTGCTTCAGTAGAACAGCTTTTAGGATTGCTTCAGTAGAACAGCTTGTACCAAACTCTTACTGTCCCCCAGTTTATTACATCAGCTGGCTGTTGACACTTCCATTGCAGACAATGATCCAGACACATTTTCCTGTATAAAGTATCCTCCTGATCTCCTCCAGGAAGGAGTTGTTTTACATTGTATTTTCAACTCAGCAGGCAAGAGACAAATGGTGTTGTGTGTAATATGGTTTAACAAAAAAACATATCATGCTCAAATTAAGCAATTATTTGTAAAACAGTCCTGATGAATATTGTGCTTAAACTCAATCAGGCTCTTTTCCCAATATTTTTCCTCTCCTGTGTATAGGCCTCAGGTCCCTAATGGATGTAGATATCCAAGTATGGAAATGAATCATTAGCAGACAAATTAAACTTCTTATCAAAATGGAACTCTATTGTTAACAGATGAAAAATGAGTGGATCAAATGGCTGCACAAAGAAAATCCAATCAGGGCTCATCTGCACCCCATCAGCTCCTGCCACAGCACTTAATTCACAGTAACTCGCTCCCACCAATTATTTCATACCTGCATGGATTTTCCTCCCTCTAAAGTAATTCCAGGGTTCAGCTATGCAACTTAATTTCTGAATTAGTGGTTTCCAGGGAATGTGTTAGCAGAGTAATAGGCTGAGGAAAATGAAGGGTGGGGGAAAGGGAAGCTGGAACCTTCTTGGAAAACAGTAAGAAAAACACTTGGAGAACAGTAAGAACATGAAATGATAGGAAATAAAGAAGAGTCTAAAATTCAAACATACTGTTCACACCTGGATGCTGAGCTTGTTCTGTAATTGTTGGTTCCAATGACAGAGCAGGAGGGAGGAGGGGGACAGAGGGACCAAAGCGAGAGCACGCGAGGTCTCCACATAACCAATCTCAGCTGTTGAAAGGCCCCTAAATTTTGCTTTAAATACCAAGAGACCTGTGCAGGTCACAGCAATCTCTAGGAGGGAGCGAGTCAATCTGCAGGGAACTCAGACATTAATGACTCTGCTAACAGGGTCCTGCTCTCCAGCAGCCTCTTGAAATTTGAGTTTTCCAGCAAGCAAGGAGAGAATCCCACATTTAAGCAGAAATTTTGCAAACTGAAGCGCTGAGCTTTTCTGCCCTCAGAGGTTTTAGAGGAAATATTTTGCAATGTGGAATGTAACAGCACTTGGAAGCTGCAAATTGAAGGGTGAAGGTGGGACACAAGCACTGCAAAGAGCCTTCAGGGGTTTGGGAAGTGGCTTCTCTGTGAGCCCAGTTAACACCAGAGAAGGGAAGGTTTGTGCAGCTGGGAAAAGCCTCAGAGCCCTGCAGGTGTTGGAAGCTGCCCTCACTGCAGGGTTATGACCATTAAATCCCTGTAGAACTTTTATTTACATGCTCTGATGTGCCACACAGGCTGCTCAGCTCTTCTGAGCCAGGTTCTGTGTGTGCAGAGGGTTGGATGCTGACAACACAGCCCAGCTCCAAATCACAGCTGGCAGAACTGCAGCAGGTGCTCAGAAAGAAGGTGAAAGAAATCCTGCTCTCCCCCAAATAGATCCTTTCTTCCTTAAAGTAAACAGGGAGGTTAAACAGAGCAGGAGGCACCACAACAAAGGGGAACTTCTGAGGGAACAGTCTGGCTGCTGCTGTGAACCTGGGATAAGCCTTAAAATGTTAGTTTTAAAAGAAAATGCTTTTTCTAAAAGGGAGAAAGCACCACTTACTTCTTGACTGGTGCTAAAATGAATCACAGCACCAAAGAAAACAAGGATTTGTCAGTTGTAGTCATCACTTTCCTGCCATGTTGTGACGACTTTCAATGGCTCATCTGAAATATCAGCCATTCTGTAATTCCCAGCCTTGCAACTGGAGCTGCAGGAATGCTACAGCACCACAGCTTCTCCCTGACTCAGACCTGAACTTCAGTGGAACCTTTCCTCCTCCTGGCAAAACCAAATCAGGGAAGTGCAAATTCTCGCTGCCATCATTTCCTCCTGTGATAAATATATATATACAAAAAGAATCTGTGATAACATACTAATGAACATCACTTTGTTGAACCACAGCTGATCTATAAAGGGAATCAACTGAAAAAACTGAAAGGTAATCACCACACAGTGGAAAGTAAAATATACAGGCACCAGTGGGAAAATATATCCTCTGATAGCATCTGAGAGAGCCCTACAGCAACCACATCAGTATTCAAAGTATTACTAATGTGAGTGAAATCTTCATAGAAGATTATCCTTATCTGCCTGGAAAACCCATGACATTCTGTGAGAAAAGCACCGAAGTCTCCCATGCTCAGCTTTCCATCACAATCTCCCATTGAGAGCTCCTGCAAGTCAGCCACCCTGGAGTCTGAAAAGGCTTTGCTTGGGCTTCCTCAGATGGAAAGAAAGGGAATAGCAAGGGAAAAAAAACAACCCAAGAATCTTTTTTCATGCCTGGTTCACTTCAAACCCTGAATTTGCTCTTTTTTATGAAAGTAAAAAATACATGATTCAAAAGGCAGTGCTTGGCTCAGTATGAGAGGGAATGAACACCTTCGTGTTCAGATCTTTAAAAGACACGTCCTTCACTTTTACAAATGTTTCAAACCAATTTCTGCCATCTGTAATATTATAAAACATTTACAGCTCCACAGTGTTTTCAATTCAGTGAATTAATTTTCATATTTTCCCAAAAAGTCTCTCCCAAACCCAGGTGCTGGAGTCACTGTCTCCAAAAAAAAAACCACTCAGCTGAAAACATGGCAGAGCATGGAGGCCACCACTTCTTTGTGTACATTATTTTCATAATGTTATTTTAAGCAAAGTATTTCTTAAAATTACATTTCACAGCTTAAAAATTTACCAGCCAGTAATTGCTTTTAGCAACAGACAGAGAAGCCATTAGGATGATTTCAGTGCTGTAATCAACACCACACTCTCAGCCACACAATTCTGTCTGACTCATTCCCTGCACAGACTCTAATTAACTTCCAAAGGAAAGCCAGGGGATTCCTGGTGGAGTAATAATGCTGTGGAGACATTATGCAAAACTTCACCTCTAAGAAATGATCTGATTGCATCCCCAAAACCTCACAGAAAGCTCTGATTGCACTCCCTTCCCCACCAAATTAATTTATTCCCCACCAAATTCATTTATTAACCAGAGCGAGGGGAGGATTTGTGGAGTTTTGCTTTTAAAATGAAAGCATTTCTGAAAAAAAAAAAATCACTTCTGAGGAAAAAAACATAGATAAAGCTGGGTCCTATAAGTTTGGAATCCATAAAATATTTTATATGGGATTCAGTTGCCAAAGTGGGAGCTCAGTGACTTCACACTGAGGTTCTGAGACGTGGCCAACAGATTCCTCTGTGGACAGAGGGGGAAGGAGCCAGGAAATCCCACACAGCTCACACCCCACCATGGAAAAGCATGGCAGAAAAACACAGCTGAAAAATCCCCCACCTCACATCCCTGGAGAATTTCTGGGGCTTTACTCAGGGTATTTTAAATTTATGAAGGATAATACACTGACCAACACTGAAATCGATCTTTAAAAGAGAGGAGGAGGCCAAAGAGGGACTAATTTCAGTTCTTTGTCCATTTTTTTTCTCTCTTAACCACGTAAGACCCCCTGTAGTCCCTTCTCCTTTTGCTGTTGGAACTGGATAGCAAATTCACAGTATTTACACTTCATCTTCTTCTGCAACCGAGTAAAAATCTTCATTTTCACCTTGCATCTTTAACCCCATTTAATTCTTTTCTTGCATTATTATAATCTTATCAATCTTTTTTTTTCCCATTGCTTCCTTTGAACCAGGTCTTTTCATTATTCCCATCCATTGGCAGGTGATTAATTTTTGACATGCAATTACCACAATTTCTTTCCGCCCTTCATTAAAAGTTTTTGCTGGTGTTAAGCATCATACCACTGAAAATAAAAGATTCTAGCAAGAAATATGAAAATGTAAACATAAATAATGATGGTGTTAGGGCAATTATACAGCACAATCGTTTGGTGGGTTTGAACTTCTCAAATAAATCAATTTTGAAGTGGCCAAAAGCCATTTTGCACTTTCAGGACTGAGTACTGCAGGGAAATCAAATACTCTGGGAAAGACTTGAGATGGTCCAGTAAAATAATCTGAGCCTCATGATAAAATGCCATGGAGAAAAACTCAACTTAAAATGTAAAGTAAAAAAAAAAAATCTATTAAATACATAAAATAAAAAACTTCAATATGTAAGAATGCACTGACTGAAACAGGAGGGAATTTACCTCAGGATGCACCATGGGTGAAGTTGTGCTTACATACTGCACCCAGTTCAGACTCTAGCAGGTTTAGAATGTTAAAAAAAAGGAAAAAATGAATAAAAGTGGTACAGGATTTAGAGGAACATCATTAGTTCATCTCCTCACTCCATTCAGTTTATAAAAAATGGCTTGAGTGACACAGCTCTAATTTATTTGTACCTGTTCAAAGAAAGGAAATACCAGGAACTGAAGCACTTTCATTTCAGCAGTGAAGGACTGGCTGAAGATTAAAGCCAGGCAAAAAGAGGGAAATTACTTGCTTCAAAACAAACAACAAAACACTGGAAACCAGTCAGCAAATGCTCTTAAACAGGGGTAGCACCCCAGAGAAAGGATGGAAATTGTGGTTCTCGATATTTTCAAATGTACCTCTGGAAAATTCTGCTTTAGTGGAAGAGTTTTTAGGCCCAGTGCTTTTTAAATGGGAGCACAAAACCCTGATCCTCTGGGAATATCCTTGCTGGAGTCGTGGTTCCATCAGCTCTACATTCATGATGTATTGATTACACCATTTATTACCAGTATTTAATATCTATAAATACATATTTAGATACTATGTTTATATAAATATATATTTAAATACTATGTGTAGTTGCCAGTTTTAAGTTCTTCTCACTGCAGACCTGCAAGAAGATCAAGTCAACTGCTGTAAGCCTCAGGAAGAAACTTTAGAAAATCAAAAGTGGGA